>PNEQ01035235.1:0-14265 GCA_003012365.1 Medauroidea extradentata | reverse complement strand
TACTTCAATGCCATTAAAAACGTTTTATTATAGTTGTCCTAGTGCTCATTTATCATGTTAAGATATTTCTTTTCGGTCACATAAGTGTGTCTAAATTTTAAAGTATCCTACTTATATTAAATAAAAAAGATGCCAAATTAGAGATCCATACATGCTCAGTATATAGTAATTTTGGAGTTTGAGCACAATAAATCACTACTATGGCGTTCTAGAGAGATAAATATTGGCACCATTTATATACCGATCCTCTAAAATACTTTTTTTTTTCCAGACATGTAAAGTAAAATGTAATTGAATGGAGCGAAACCATTAAACGTCACAATTCGTAACATTATTTTCATGACTACAGTTAAGGTTCCTATCTACCAGTGCTTGAAATGCATTGCAGCGAGTTACAAGTGATCATATTATGAAGAAACATCTCAACGTGCATTACGTTTGTACATCTATGAAAAGAAAACACATTTCAAACAATGTTTCTATTAGTTTAAACATTCGGATCGCTTATTGAAAACCCAACTTTCAAGACTCTCAAAATGGCTAAAAACTGATCTTTTACACTGCTGTATCTAGGAAATTTCCAACCGGGATTCGAGAAACACTATAAAAGAAATAAGCGCTGGAATTTGAAACATAATCATCGCAAATTAAATAATACGGTCACTGCTTAGAGTCCCATAGGAAAATAAGTAATAGTGAAGCTCTGCCCGTCAGTTGCGGGGTTTGCGTGTAGAGGCGATATTGCATTACATACGCCGACTGACGTCACTCTTAATGGTCCTTCTGGTTTGTGCCTCACATACATCAACGCAGCCTACCTAGATAAGAACCTTAAAGAACTGGACTGAAACCATCAACTTCAAGAAATCACTCATCGTGATAATTACGAAGACTATGTACAATTTCAATAACCTTGATTTATCGGTCTGAATCATAGAGGTAATATATGGTAGAGGGAACATGACGTCAGAAATGTGTGTCCACACATGCTCTCGAGAGTTTGGTGTCTATTTATGTTTTCTTGGCGTAAAAATGCAGTCATGTTTTTTGAAACTCATGGCGTACCTTCCAAAATATATATTTAGTCATGTGGTATCACCAAGATCTTGGTTCAAAATCTTATAGTAAGTATGTAGCTAATATTTACGTTTTACTAAAAACAGCTAGGTTAAGGAAAACAGTAACGTGGCAAACATTGTTTACATTTGTCGTTCTGAAATTTCTACGCAATTATACTATGCGATAATATGGTAGTATGCTCTCCTTAGTTCATAAATTCATAAGGTACCGAAATAACCCAACATAGTTGTGATTACTAAGCAATTATTATCTTGGCTCTCAATATTATTTCAAATCTCCCGCGCATATTTCACTAAAGTCACGAGACATTTGTTGAACACACAATTTCGCACGCAGCTGTATAAAGGATATTCCCTCTACCCTATATTTACTCTAAGGTTTGAATAAGAGAAATAAGAAACGATGCAGTAAATTGCATTGAAATTCGTAATAGTAACCGGAGTTACAACAAAAACTGCGAAACTTTGGTTTCGAATGCCGTTTGCGTAACCGACTGTTGGGGGGAAAACATAAAAATAGATTCTGTTCGAGTTAATGTATTGCGGCAACATAAATATTAACGTAGAACGTCATTGACTATTCATACCTGGTGCATGTGTCCGCTATTGCCGAGACAAAGGGCGAAGAGTGAGCGTGGACACAGTCGTCTGTGCGAACAGAGAGATAAATTGATGCCTCGAGGGAGAAGTAGCATGAATGTTCCCATTCGAGCGCCGCTGAAGAAAGACAGTTTTTGCTTGCCCTCGCTACTAAGAGTACAAACGCTCATTAAACCACAATACCGTACTGTTGGTAAAGGGACACGAGAAAATGAACTGAGTGTCACTTTTCATACACGCCATTAGGATAGCAAGCTCGAATGTATAAAAAAAATATCTGTTTTACCAAAAAATCTTTATGTACAGTAATGAAAATTTTTGACCTAGTCACATAACAGAACAAAAGTTATACGTAGGGACCGGAAAAATTAGCGTTTTCTTTAACCCACACGCTAGGAGTCCAACAACTATAAGTTCGTGTCATTTTTACAGTTGGCCCATGACTAGAGATGATGGTTAGAGGTACGTAAATTTCGCAGATACATTCCAGGTCAGGTTGAACGCCAATTATGTATACTTCATTGTCATGTCTGTGACTTGCTGGCGGCTGTCACGAAACGCGTTTGACTACTGCAAGCCAGTAGTAAATAAGTAAATAATGCAAAGTGCTGTCGCTTGCTACCTGCGTGTGCGGTTATAAGCCAATAGATAATCGATTGTGGCCAGTGGATGTATAGGACTGACAAGTCTAGGCTGCTGCCAGATGAATCCGCGAAATTGACGTACCTCTAATGATAGCTTATCGCGGGAAAGTTTGACTGTTTGCTGGATTTCAACTTACCAGAAGATTACTGGCTTTCGCTTGTGCGTGAAGCTGTTGCCATATTTGACTAAGCCAATAAGAATGCCGCTATTGCAATATTTGATACCTGTTATTGGTCTAAAGACAGCTACATTGTGTCAGACGTACGTCGCCCAATCACGCGTGTTGTAATTGACTACGGCGTTTTCAAGGGTATGCTGACACAAAACATTTTCGCGATATACCAACATATTTCCCATGGCTTAGTTAACATCCCCTGGGAGTCTCTCAGCCAATAATAATAAAGATACCTTAACATGACTCATACCACTGCATCAGCGAGAATCTAATAAACAGATATTTGCCTGAATATATTCTTGGAGACTAGCTTGCTAGTCAATGAACCGGCGAATTTTCCCGGTTCGTAACTATTTGTAACCTTGTAAACAGAGTGAATGTTAAGAATTGGTGCCGAAGTGTCTGGTTAATATTTGTATACATTCAACTGTTTCCTAGTAACGCATAGGAATGCCACCGTTTACATACGGAAAACACTTTTACCTTAACTACTTTCTCAATACAGCAACACATCGATATTATAAGTTTACAAATTATTATTTACAATGTTAAACGAAACTATAAACCCGTACATGTGCCATGCGAATATTTTTAAGGTTGTTATGACCTTTTTGTGAGACGTTTTTAATATATAAGAATTGGCATTTCTAGGTAGCCAGAAGTTATATAAAATTATATAATTATATAAGAGTTACTTATTCGATCAGTGCTGTGTCTATAAATTTTTTGGTCGATTATATAGTTGGGAACAATAAGCTACGATAATATGTTCTTGGTTAAATTTAAATTGTTATTCTAAATTATTGTTGGAATTAAAACATTACATTATCGATACTGGAAAATCTGTAAGAAACACTGGTTAATAAATCAAGATATTTTCGAATAGTATCAATCTTGATAAAAGTACAAATTTCCTTCAGCCTATGAGACGGCAGAAGAGAAATATTCTTTATGATTCACTAATTTAAATACAACAATTATCAAAGAATAATCGAAAAAATATATAAGTTATAAATTTATGACAAAAACATAAGTTATCGCATGTGTATGTATATGATCATATGTATTTAAGCTCCAGCCATATACTACCCAGCTCGCGCTTGACGTATCAGAGTGCAGCAATCTTCCGCTTTGGAGCAAGAAAGTATTTTTAGAGAAGATAAGGAAGGGCACGCCCATAGTGCCTTGCAATGGGCACTTATGTGTCTTATTCTCTAGTCAAATCATATGTATTGTCGGTATATTCCAATGCAGTCATTGGAAAGCAAGTAACTATTTAAACTGTTTCATTATTCTTTAGTGTTTTATGCAGTATTTGTTCCTTTCATTGAAGTCGAAAGTAATGTGAAAACCGAATAGTTATTTTTAAGTATGTGTCTCTCTTAAAGAAATTGATGCTATATCATATTTACAAAAGCTTTTAACATGTTTGATCTGATACTTGATAAATTTATGCATTGTTAAAAACTGGTAGTATTTTGTTTAGTATCTGACTTTTCTGAAAGGTAATTAAAAATGTGTTCATTCACAACACCAATTCAAATTTCAGAAAGTAAAAACATCTAACAAGTTTTAAAAAGTAAAATTCATTACGTAATCTAACAATTTAAAACATGTTTTAGATAGTTATAAGTAGCACTAACGGAGGGGAGAAATGTCCGATCGACTGATCGAAAACCAACAGCGTTGCGAAGTTGGTAAATACAATACCTTGAAAAATAATTTCCCTTCAAACTGCTTTCTAGCACAAGACAACCATTATTATAAACAAGACCAATAGTTACGGTAGATGTTACACCCGACGCCATTTCGGTACAAAAAAATCGTATTGATTAAAGCATTTAACCGTAGAACTTTACACGGTTTACGGAAACGAAAACACACAACATTGTTCAGTATTTCAGAAATGAACGACCACGCCTCTCCGTTGATTGAAATGTTAATTTCCCCGTTGAATGCGCTGTAATTATTAACTTGTCAACGTATGTTACCCCTGACAAGGGCCACCAAATATTATCGGGTCGGTCGTCGAAATAAAAATATCACCCCTTCGAGAAGCGTGTCATGTGAATTCACATGTACATTCCGTTTAAATTACGACTTGCAACTACAGTCATACAGTAGATTGAAGTATCTGGTGGTCTGTGATAGATTAGTTGCGCATTTCTGTCACCCAACATGCGTGAATTCATCAGCAACGGCACGTGTAGCTAATTATCCCACACAGAAGAAGTAATGTGAATTAAAAACACGTAAACGCTACTATTAAGTATGAAAATTGCACAGAACGACCGAAAGGAAAAATTGCAAATGTTTAAAAGTTTATATTTATA
Source organism: Medauroidea extradentata (assembly GCA_003012365.1). NCBI lineage: Eukaryota > Metazoa > Arthropoda > Insecta > Phasmatodea > Phasmatidae > Medauroidea > Medauroidea extradentata. Next base: position 9,433 of record PNEQ01035235.1, on the reverse strand, counting down.
TTTGTACACGGTTCTGCATGAAATATAATAAAAAAACTAATTCATGAAAATGTATTAGCAAACCCTCTAGCTAATAGACAAAAATAACTTAATAAATTTCATTATGATTACTTGTCTACGTGTCTTGATCATGCTGTTCAATATATATTCAACGTATGCGATGACAGAGGTGCGTACAATATCTTCAACCATAATTCTGTGAATATTTAATAAAATGTACCGAAAATTAAAAATAAATAAATAAATAGACAAGTGGGTTGAACTACAAAGTAAAATGGCAATTCTTGCATTCATTAAATCGTGTATAATGTAACATGGTACAGACGAAAATTGTATCTCACTTCGAAAATAATAATTCAGTTTTGGTATAAAAAAATAAAAGCTAACCCTTTAACTTAACTTAAAATTTATTTAAAAACTTTACAACTATTCTTGCAATAACCTAAGAGTAAAATACTTAGAAATTTTATAGTTAATTTATTCAAACAAATGTAAGAAATTAATATACGTACACACACATGAATGAAAAATGTACGGTTTGGTAAAAACTGAATTTTTTTCTATTACCGTACAGTATATAAATGATAAAGTATATTATTATTGTTATTTATGATGTTAAATGCAATATTTTTCTGCAGCCTTCATATTTTACAAGATTTATATATACGTGTATATATATATATATATATATATATATATATATATATATATATATATATATATATATATATATATATATATATATATAGGGTGTCCAGAATTAAACGCGTAATAAGCAGACCACGCAAATCCGGTGCTAAATTGGAGACGAAAATGTAAGTGGCAAAATCTTGCACGACATTATTTATACTGCATAACGTGGTAACACTGCAAGGAGATAGTTCCCTCCACGTCCACATATTATTTTATGTGTATTACGACGAGTAAACATAGAATAATTTTTGGAATGCTGGCGATCTAAACCTGCGCCCATAATTTGATGGTCAGAACAGTTGTAGTATAGTATATGTGAAGTGCAACATGAAAGAACTGTCTCCGAGCTGTGTTGCCACATTTTGAGGGTAAAATGTCATACAAATTTTTTTCCACTGGTATTTTCGTCCCAAATTTAGCCGTGGATTCGCATGGTATGCTTATGACTAGAGGTACGTCAATTTCGCAAATACATCCCGTGTCAGGTTGAACGCCAAAAATATATACTTCATAATCACGTGTGGGATTAGCTGGCGGCTGACACGAAACGCATTTGTGTCTCATGTTCTTGGTATAAAAACATTTTTGCACCCTAAGTAACATCAATTTTGTTGTGAAAATAAGCAATACTCAAGAAAAATATTTTTTTTTTGCCAACAAACGGTACTGCATTACGCAAAACACCTGCATATAACTGTTCACCGAATGGGTGCCTGCAGTCTAGAATTTTTAAAGCACTCCGTTAACAGATATTTTTTTGCGCCAATGTGAAAAAAACTACCCATCATGGCCTTGAACTAACGCGCTGCTACTGAATATGTGTAATTCGTCATTAAACAACTATAAAACTAAATTTCTAACGGGCATGCCACTAATTACACTGTTTCGCTAAATACAGTGGCAATAAATATTCTTGTAATTTCCCACTTTCTTTATTCATCAGCTGTCTCTTATATTTACAGCTATCTATCATAATTTATGAACGATGTACTGCTTATGTGATCCCCTGCCTGTCATGTAATGTGCATTTGTTCTCTCAATTACCCCTTCTTAACCTAAAGAACGCATTTAAACATATAGCATTGAGCAACCCATTCTTATATCTATGTATTTACTACCATAAAGTTATTTATTAATATAGAGTGGCCATTTAAGTATTTTGGGAGCAATGGCTTTATTTATGTAAACGATTCCTGTGATTCAAAGAAAATTTGATATTTCAAGTTTCGTCGTGTGCGAAATGAATTTATCCGCTATTCTGAATAACGACAATACATAAATATACAAAAACTAAATCTCTCATTCCAGAAACTTTTTGACTTATTCACAAAATTCGTGAATTTTGGCACACTATCTGAGAACTGAATTCATATGAAAATTATATCTTAAGTTCGTCATTCCTAAAAACCATCACTACATAATAAACACTTAAACAACTCGTATTTCCGAAGCTACTAGACAAATACAAAATTTATTATTTACGGGTCGTCAGTACTTTCATGCAAGAATATCTCATGTTATGGGTTCTCAATTTTGCAAGGTGGAATTTTGAGACTAATATATTTTGTAATATTTCCTAAATTGTAACGCATTTTAAACATGCATTTGATAGTTTGACGTATAATTATATACCTAAGCGTTGACATAAGACAGTCATAACTTTACAGAACCGCAATTTCAAAATATAACTGGAGTCTCAGAAAATAACTAACACCATTTCTGCCAAATGTACCACATAATAAATACTACCGGTAGCAATATGACATATGCATCTGAAAGACTTGTTTTCATTATTTGCGGCCATGAAAGTATGTATTGTAAGTTAATTTGAAAATTTATTTTTTCAATGGAACTCTGAACGATGAAAATGTTATTTACACACAATTCGTATATTGCCACCAGCCTCTTTACGACTCCAATGGTATTTAGAAAATGTATCTATAGAATACATCAGAAACCACAGAACTTATTCCACTCGAATTCCGCACGTAAGAGATACAATAGAATGGGATATTAATATATTTGTTTTAAAAAGTTAAAAAAGTTATGACCGATATGAGAGTCTCGGTATTCTACGACACAAATTTATATAATTTTACTTCTTACGAACACACTTTGCATGTAAAAATACATTTAGTAATTTACTTTTGTGTAGCCAGTTCTGATAAAATACAGCTTTTACATCATCTATTAAGAACTAGAATGTGCCGCGGTGGTCGAGGGGTCAGGCTCTCTTCCGATACGGGTTCGGTCCCCGGTTTTTCGCACGTGGTGAACTTCCGTTTCCCCCACCTCTCCCATTACGCCATTGATCTACTCTCATCTCATCGTCCTCAGGCCATATGGGCGACAGACAAGTCTCGTTACTAGAGAAGCCGGCCCAACCTTCACCCCGGCCTTCTCTCATTCACAGTGTGACCCTTCCCGAATAACTCCATGTAGACTTACTTTCCTCGTGGTTTCCTTTCGTTTTTGGTTCTTTCTTTTTAGGGAGGGAGAAGAAAGTAGGAGGAAATGAAAATATAAAAAAAGTCAGGTTCAATGTTAACTTTCGTTTCTGTGTAGAAGACGTACGAAATGAATTTTTGTTATTCCAGAGACATTCTTAAAAGTTTTAAATCTCCTCTTCGCACCGACATATCGCATGAGTTTGTAGTGTTTATAGTTATGAAGATATTAAACAAAAACTTAAGGCTGGAGAATATATATTTTACTACGCAGCGGTAGCCATATTGGCCCTCAAAAATCACTATGGCGGTAGACAAAAATTTGTAACTTCGGGTTTGTAGAGCAGGAATACGCACTTTTTCATGTTACAAAATTTCAAAAATTTTTAACTGTTTAGCAGCGTAAAAAATTCAGACTGGGTGCTTCTCTGTGTAATTAGCTGTAAGTTAAGTTTCTTTACAGGAAGGAAGTGCTTAAGATATTCAAAACCTCACATAGATAATAAACTTACCGTAACTGATGCAGAGATTCTGTACCATTTGATTATTATTATTATTATTATTATTATATTGTTTGAATGTGGTTATACAATTTGCGTTGTCCTTTGAGGTATATCGTAATTATGGATATTGTCTATCGGTAACAATTATTAATATGATTAACAATTACATAAACTACTTATGATGTTCCAAGCATTAATGAGTAAGTGAGTTATCTTGATTACCACTCAACATCGAGGTCTTTAGCGCTGGTGAGGGATGACATGAGGTGGGTATGTAACAGTGCCATTCGGCCACCGCGGCTCCTCCAAGCATTAATAAATATGTTATTGAGATGTTGTGGTTTTTCCTTTACCCGTAACTGGTGGTTTCGCATTGTGAATTACGTTAAAAGGTTAATGTCGTGTGTCTCCCTTATAATTGTATGTTACCTATAGATATTACCTTTTTCTTAAGCATTGATAAACTAAACACTATTCCAAAGACCACCATAATGATTACAACATGCACAGATTCCATTCTTCTCTACGATATAGTAATTCTACGAAAATACAATATATGATAAAGAGCGTCCAATTCTTATTTTCGTAATGTCTTGAGAATGTTAATATCCCTCGTACTGTGACTTTTTTTACATAAATATGGAGTGAACTCGTTTCATTTTCCAAGTAGCGAAATTCAATCTCCTAGGATGCAGCATTTTTTTACGTATTCTTTTTATTTACTTTCCATTTAAACGTCTTGGACATAAAGGTGCTATTTTATTAGGTTACTATAGAGCCAAAAACCATTTTATTAATAAAGCTTACGTTTCGGCAAACAAAAATGTTAAGTATGTGCTGCTATATTTTTAGAGGAAAACCTGTTACGTTTATGTTAACGTAAAACTTCTCTAACTTTATTACTGTAACACGATGTATTTAGAGTGTTTAATATAAACTGGGACATTACAAATGAAAATAAGATTCGTGTTGGACATTAGTGAATTGCAAATGCAAGAATTTCAAATCATAGCAAAATATAAATTTTTGTAGCACGCCTCATTTTCTAACACAGTAATTGAATGCTTGATTATTTTGCACTAGAGCGCTGGTTTTTAATATACGGTATCTCACGTGTAACATGAAGTATAGTACTTTAATTTTTTACGAGTTTTTCTGTGCTACAATTTTGACTGTTAAGTATAAATAAATTCAAAGCTTAAATTTGAACTCGCATTTTAAAAGTATTTTAATACTTAATTGGCTAAAGTTTATTAAGTATTACTTTACCTTAACAATTTCAGTGTCATATACACAGAAAGAAGATTTATTTTCATTAAATCAACGGTAGACTATATTAAGATCTGGAACGCAGTGAAATATTACACTGTGCTATTAGGTAAATAAAACTGACCAGCATTTTTTATTTTGAATTTTCCTTTTAATCGTTGAGCACACACGTATGTTTCTGCTGCAACCACAGAAAAATAAGTAAAAATACGTTAGACATTTCAGAATATGTAACGAAGTTTTTTCGCGATGGATGATTAATTTCCCGTACGGAGACCTGAGCTTCCACTGTGCGTATGGCCACAGCAGTTCCTACTTGGTAGGTCTGCTACAGAGGACGGAGAAAAATCAATAGGGAAGGAACCGGTGGAAGAATAAACGAGAGAAGAAGAGAGGACTTTATAGCCCAATAATTGTTTCCGTGAGCTAAGAGCGTTCACTACACCCTGGGGCGGAATCACAAATACTTTCAGGCCGGAGACCCAGAGACAAGATGCTTCCCCGTCGCAATCCGTTACAACGGAAGAGTTTATTTCCTAGATCTTCTGCACTCGCTTCTAAGTTGTTACACGCGGTTTACGGTTGAGTGAGCACTTTAGAAGCCGTAGTTACTTTTATGTACCTACAGCCAATTCGTATTTTTCTGCCGCCCTTATTACCTCAAATGTTAACATGACGTCCTATGTAATAATAAAAATTTTCACATATTACATACAATGTTCTTAAAAGTAAAATTCCAAGGCAAAAAATATAACTTTTAATTTTTATTGTATGTAAGGCGAGCTTTAAAATTGTTCACTTTTTCGCGAGCAGCCGATAGCTAGCGATGCTGATTCCTCGCGGGTAAAGTTGGCTCTTTGCTAGGCTACAACGTGGCTTGCTGTTGTTAGAGCCCACGATTTTTTGCAAAAAGAATCGTGCAACAGTTTGTTTTAATTTCTTACGTGCACATATGAAGCTGTACTTCGTGGTTATTGGCAGAATGTATTATTGCACAGACTTGACTCATTTGACTGTGCCAACAGGAACAAGGTTACTGCGACACCACACGTATGTGATTTGCGGGTAGAACCCTAGACAATGAGAGTTACAAACAGCCAATCACTGACTTCATATGTGCACATAAGGCATTGAAACAAACTGTTGCAGAATTATTATCGCTTAAAATCGTGGGCTCTAGCTATTCTTTGATGTTCTTCTACAGTTAATAATGAACTCCATTTGACAAGACCGATGATAACCCTGCTGCAACACTACTAAACGTTTTTCATTCGTCTATAAACATCTTAACCGTGCTATATAACCGCCGTACAATAATGCAAGTCTAACGACGTAGCACTTGATTGGAAAATACGCTGTAATTAAACACTTCCGCGATTTATTCACTATAAATAATACATATACCACGTATTAAGCACGGTAAAAATATATGTATGTAACTTATCTCATTTTTTCTTTGCGAGTAACAGTGGGAATTGGGACGTCGTTATTTTTTTTTTTTTTAATAATGCACTGCAGGGCGAAGGTAAAGTGCTTCCTAAAAACAAATAATGCCTCAAATTTTGTGCAAAACACAATTTCCATTAAACTAAGGCGTATATTAACATGCAATGTATTTTCGTACATACAGTATTTGCTGTAAAGCCAATGTGTGTTTACCACACACACGGCAATCATTGTATAATTAGCTAGAAATATTTTACTTACATTAGATAATGGGATTCTCACAGTTTTCTCGTAATATTGTGAACTAATGTTGAAGTGGAAACTGAAGAAAAATTGTATTAAACTAATACAAAACACCAATGACACTTGTCGATATAGGTATGTATAAATATTTTTTGCATGAAATTACCTTGCCAAATACACACGGCATTTAACATAATCATCTAGTTATAAAGAGCCTATTTATTTATTTCATCGTCGGCCACAGCGCGGTGACATTATTTACGTAGTACGTAAAATTGAATTAATTCAATATGTACATATGAATTCAATAATTTAATTTTAGTTCTAATTTAATAATTAGTTTATAAGCATAGCCTATAGATATGTTTGAAGCTGGCTTTTCAAGTAAGAATCAGAAATATCAATTTTGAGCTTTATAACATCCAGAAATAAGATACTGACATATTTACATAAATTAATCGGTTATGTTATCGAAGAACGTAGGGCATATTTCAAAACCACTCAACATTATTTTTGTGTTTTTTTTTATCACGTAATATTTTTTAATACTTCAGCCAATGTAAATATTGTTTTGTATTTTAAGCAGTTACTTTCACGTATTGGGGCCGCGGTTGTCGAGGGGTCAGGCATCATGCCCCCAACCTAGGCGATCCGGGTTCGGTCCCCGGTATAGGTTCGGTCGAGGATTTTTCGCACGTGGGAAACATGGGGACGTTGCCGTTGGCCGGTGATTTTTCTCGGGGAACTCGCGCTTCCCCTGCCTCTCTCATTCCGTCGTTTATATATTTTTCGAGCCGGAGAGCGACAGGTTTGGATCGCAAGACAGGCAGCCGGCCCAACTTTCGCACCGGCCCTCTCTCGTTAATGTTGTAACTCAACCAGAATACGGTAATACACGGCGGATTTCATTTCACTTTTACGTATATAGCATGATCTCACTCAATGTTTAATTTTAAGATGTAAAAAGCACTTGCGAGTTGATATATTTATTAAATGTGTTGCGAATAGTTCACGTATAGTTATTGTTCTCTAAATTACAAATAGGCAGTTAATAATTGTTACCATACGAGTGGCCTCGAAAGAATATTCACCGTGTCTGGCAATCGTTCTGGATAAATTCATAGAATTAAATATTTAGATGGTTCAAAAGTCAAAATAATATTAGACCTCACAATTTAATATTGCACAATTTACCACGTTAATTACGTTAAAATATTTTTAATTTTAAGATAAGTATCATATTTAATTTAATTTAGGATCGTTTAGTGGTGCGTATAATTTAGTGAAAGTCTAATTACTACAACAAATATCTAAACATTTTGTGAAAGTTAGAGTGGTAATCAATAAATATATACTATTTTATTAATAATGATTTCACAAATTTTCTAAATTTCTACCCCATTTTATTACATGTTTTGTAATGTAAATATATGAACTCAACTATTAGTGTCAATAATATTTAAATTGGATGGTGACAGACTTAAAATAAATAAGCTTTTTGGTACGAAAAATAATGCGTACTATTGCAAAAAGAAGTCTTAAACTTGTCGCAGTTATTAGAATATGGAAAAATTTTATGTATACGTACTTACACACTTTGTGTGGTTGATAGTATTATGCTGATGCTAATATTTGTACTACATTTAAAACAATTTCCAAAAACATCATCTGTGCAAGAAAATTTTATGCTGTATGTCCACAACTTATACATCATTCTGGTGTTCAACGTAATGATTATTGGGAAATATTTTATTTTCTACGTAGGATAATATTTTACTACCTTTGTCACAAAATTGTGTTATTTAGCAAAGGAAAAAGACTGGGACATAATTCGCGCCCTAATTTTTTACCATGGTCGCCGATGATAATGTGTCGTTGACATCAAAATAATGGCACTTTATTCACCAATTATGAACACTGCCTACACGATACATTGAAACTGAAAATGTTGTTTGCAATTCGTAATGTCTCGCTTATTTTGAAGTGAGTACTAAAATTATATTTTACTCCCACACGACCAAACAAACAATTTACGTAGGCTATTGGAATCTCGTATACGAAGAAACAACAGGTGTTCAAGAGTAAGAAAATAATAAACCACACAATGCAGCAGACATTTCTATGGGAATAACATTTCCATAATATGCCCCATTTGAATCACGGTAGTTTCGTTGTCGATATAAATATCTAGAAATTCAAAACTGAAGTGTGTACCGTCCCCTACTTAGGGGCTAGCACCTCAACCACTGGTGACGGTAACAAAGTTACAGGATCAATGTAAAGAGGGTGGCGAATCCCTAGAGATTTGCAAGGGCGCTAAGGCCAAAGTAATCCTCACTCAAAAGTAAACTAAACTATTAACTTCCAACACCTCAGTAAAGTAATACCAGTCAAACATCAATAGCAGCGATCAAAATCACATTAATGTGCCAAATAAGAAAAGGTAACTGTAACTACAACATCAATTAAAGATCAAGTATCGGGTTCAATCCCAACAGGGATTTATTCTAAACTCAAAATCCAATAACAAAACATCAACATAACCCTTAACCATTTTACAAACTCAAAATAATTAGCAACACAAGTCAAAAAGTGTAAATATAAAGAAAAATATAAAAGTACAAGCATAACATTTAAACATTAACTTCATGAATTACTATAAACAGGCATGCAGAATATAAGTTAATCTGTCTATCTGGATAATATGACTCAGAGAAGGCCTAAATGAGAGTACTGCAAAGGGTGTAGCGAAAAACAAACACAAATATTACAAATGTGCTAGCCCTATCCTTATAGGAAACTAACTTTAACAATAACAAAGAACAATGCTGA
>PNEQ01035234.1:0-14265 GCA_003012365.1 Medauroidea extradentata | reverse complement strand
CTAGTCATAGAGTAACTGGCTAAAAGATCTGGCTTTTCCTGATGAAAGTAATTACACAGAATACGAAAAATATAACTTATACATTTAAAATAAAATTAATATTCATGATCAAACAAAATTCAAATTATAGTGGCTTTAGATTTAAAACATAACGAAGTATTGACAAAAAAAATGTGAATAAAAGCATATATGAAAAAAAAAATAAATTAAATTATATGACACAAATGTCTGGTAGAAAGCGCACGTTACACCTGTGATCTAAAAATAGACACCACCTCACTCGTGACTGTTGATAGTCACGTATTCGCACCGGCGTCATCGGGGAAACCCAGTGACGTCTCTCGGGAGATGCGACATAGCTGCAAAAACCTATGACATCACTGGTCGACTCACAGGGCTGACCACCCAGCATGTCGTAATACCTGCTGCCCGGCCAACACGCAACAATATTATACAAGGTTGCTACATAATTTCAAAATCTAATTTCTCAGATTTTTCCAGGTTTTCCAGATAAAGCTATATGAATTTCCAGTCTTTTCCGTGGAGTTAATAACCGTATTAATTTAACTGAAAATGTTAAATTAATTTATTTAAATTTACACGATTTTTTTAAACCAACTGTAAAAACTCATGCTGTTTACAAATCGTACGTACTGTGGACAGTTAACTTATGTTTGACATATTCAGCTATCATAATACTGATAATGGCAACAAGTTTAAATTAACTGGAAGTATTTTTTTTAATTTAATTACTAAGATTACGTAAAGTTTCCTATAGCGAATGGCTGTGCAACTTTCTAAAAGTCTATCGCTTATCCTGTTGTGTGTTCTACTATTTTTGATTTCCAGGCACCAGAAAAAATTTTCCTCACTTATTAGGTTTTCCCCGACCACTTTGGAAATACCTGGCTTTTACAGATTTTCCCTCTTTTTTTGACTTGTAGAAAACATAATATATTATCTGAAAAGAAAAAAGGTAGTGTTATTTTTTAAAACTATTCTTGCAGTGGGAGCAAGTTACAAACTAAAGAAGTATTGCAATTCACTTACTGAATTCCTCGCGGAATTATATCAAATACCTTAGAGATCTATAGTGTATTTGATTATATATGTTCACCTATGTTTGCCGGTATCAAACAAAGTCCTTTTGTTTGTTTACTTATATGTTTGTGTGTATTCTCTTGTTTTCTGTGACATACCACATGCTGCAATGGCGTACAATATGTCCAAAATATTTCTTTAGTTTGAGAAAAAAAAAGTAATGTTTCAAACTTGCTCACTTTATCCCTAACCACCAAGGTCTACAGACGTTCTTAATTATTTTGAAGTTGGGGGAAGGGATACGTGGTTCCCCGCCCCTCCATCCAAGGTTACGCCCATCATATACATACCTCCTTTGATTGGTCGCGTGTCTTAGTAATGAGACGTTTCTCAGCGAAGGGGCCGCGATGGCCTAGTGGTCAGACCTCTCGCCTCGCCGGGTTCGATTCCCGGCAGGGTCGGTCCCCGGATTTTCGTATGAGGGAATCGTGCCGGACGATGCCGCTGGTCGGCAGGTTTTCTCGGGGATCTCCCGTTTCCCCCGCCCTTTCATTCCGGCGCTGCTCCATACCCACATCATGTTACCCCTCAGCAGCGCTGGAGACCTCGATGTTAAGCGCTGACCATAAATCTCTCACTACCGGTCAGTGAACGCGTGATTTTTCCCAGTCTCCTCTTATACGCCTTATTTCCCTCGTTTCGGCTTAAAACAAACATATATCCACTAAATCATATCAAGGAATAAATAATATTTAATTATTAAAAATAAATGTCGTATGTAGTAAACAATGGGCGCAAGACCTCAGCCTTATATATATATATATATATATATATATATATATATATATATATATATATATATATGTGTGTGTGTGTGTGTGTGTGTGTGTGTGTGTGTGTGTGTGTGTGTGACCAAATTGAACGGCGGTGCAGTGTGGCTATGAGCATGCGATGTCCTATACCGTTATTTCCTTGAAAAAAAAAAACTCGTTCCACTACCCTTGCTAAAGTACATTGTTCTCTATCTTTGTCTGCAATATGTCAGCTTTCAATCTGGTCATGTAACAAAAGAGCAGCGTAATAGTTTAGTTCTTTTATAACGTCTTTGGTAGTAAGGGATGCACATTAAATAAAAATGATAGTAACTGATTACATAAGACCAGGGGCGTAGCCAATCATTTTTTTTCAGGGGGGGGGGGGGTTCCGGGGGTCTTACCCGGAATTTTTTTAGGTACGAAATGGTGCTACTTAAGAACTTTGCGAACCAAAAAATTAATATACCACTTTAATAAATTTTATTAGTTTTAAGGATAGTCTGGTATGTAACGTTCGAATATATTCGCCCTAAATTGCTAAAGCCTAAAATCACACAGAAATAAAGTGGTTTGAAACACGCTAACGTAGCCCCAAGCAGCATGCAAGCGGTAAGAAATACACGTCAACGACTGTAATTTGTTTTCTTTGTAAACTAGCTGGCCCCGCCTGGTCGTTACTTTACCATCGCCTGTCTGGAAGACATTTCCGCTCCAGTCTTCCTTGGCGATGTTCCCGTGACGTGTAGTGGAGGACTGCCGCTGAGTCATCTTGTCCCAGGCAGATCTCGTCACCACGCACTGACACAGAATATTCACGAGTACAGATGTGAAATAGTTGGTAGGACAGCGAACTCAGTCACACTAGCCAGCAAAATGGCTTCCCTGACCAGCATCATGGCGGAAACACCTACCGCCCAGAGATGAGAGTAAAGTACAGATGGAGCATTAGCAGCCTCTACTGAGGCCAAGCTGACTTTGTTTATTCAGGTTGCAATATGGCGGAGTGCAATCAGTTGTTCCTGTAGATGTATTGAGAATTTAGGTTATGGTCGCTATGGAATAAACAATATTTTTCAGTTACCAATATGGCGGATGGGGTCCTCCCCCTTCCGTCTCAAGACTTCATACCCCTCACCCTAGAACATACTGTTGCATGCTGTGTTTCTGAGGGCGGGCTGGATGGGGCCTGTGTCGAAACACCTTGAGGGCTGGCCCATGACTCAAAGCCCGAGTGTCTCACAGTGGGAATCCCGCCGAAACTACGTCATAGATACCTGTCCCAACTGCGTTTTTGCCCTGCGAAGCAGCGTACGTGACTCAAACCACATCAGAAACATGATGAAATATCTAATTTTAGACCCCTGTAATGCGGTAATTCCCCTGCTGTTTTGCCTGGTATATAAGGGCTGAATCGACAAATTGGGGAGAGTTCGCTATTGGAAGTGCTAGAGGAAGGTGCTACGCCTGTGGAGAGAGACTGGTGAAGACATCTTGGTGACGTCAAAGTCTACTGTGAGGCGGCAGGCGGCTACCTGCGGCGGAGCAGTGTTGGCGATACAAGAGGACTGCTGCGGCGGGCTGACAGGCGAAGAGGAGGTGCGCGACGGGAGTCGAACCGAAGACCTCAAGAGTGAAGACAGCGGTGTACTCGGGGTGCTGCGCAGCACATGGTGAGCCATCACCACTTCGGACTGATAAGGTTGTACATTGTCCCTATTTGAAAGCCTGTTGATTGGATATATGACTGAATTTTATTGTGATTTGTAATTTTCAATTAATTGATGGTAGACTTTTTTTGTGCTTTAATTGTCCAAGCTAATTAACGTGTCTGTGACACAGGAGCAATTGTGTGCATAACTAATTGTGTTGTGAGAGTTCTAGTTGATTACTGTTTTGTGTATTTCGTAGCTTTGTGAGCTATTAAATCCAGTACTTAATTTAACTCTTTTATTTCTAGTTATAAGACCTCTATCCCAAAAGAACTCATGGGAATTGCCCACATATAAAGTTTTTGTCTTAAACTTGTAACAATACCTTATGCTCCATCTGCATGTTTCTCTAATCTCTGCCCACCGCCAATCAGAGTAAGGTGGCTGCCCTGCTAGCCGGCAGCCAGACCAATAGGAAACTTGCCGCACGTGCAGAAGCCAAACATACACGGGACTGGTATCAACAGCCTCGGGCAGCCAATAAACGGCCAAGTTTGCCTGTATCAAATGAGCCGTCACGTAATTCATGCCTGTATTACTATTTAGTCTGTGGCGCTGCCGTACTGTAGTCGTAGTGGTTACAAGCAAGGACCCTCCTGATTATACTCAGAGCTCATTGTCAGCTGTGAAGGTTGCGAGAGGTGGGGAGACAGGGGGACACTGTCCCTCTCCTAGAACAGAAGGGAGGTATAGTATAGGCATCTGTACCCACCCTAAGTGTGAATATTTTAAAATATTACAATTTTTGCCAGCTGTATATTCAGTATTTAGACTCGAAAACCAATTTGCGCACTAAAATCCAAATTTTCCCGGGGAATACTTCCCGCTTTAATAAGTCGTTATAGGAAAAAACTCGGAAGCAAATTTCTGTCAACGATCCTGCCTCCCCCGTCCTCTTACAAGAATACCTTCCGCCGCCACAGATTGTTAGAGTCTCGGAAATTTCGCGAACTCATTTGAAGAGATGTTAGATTTCAAACATTTGATAATGCGAGTTTGTTGCGTGATTGGACGCTTGTTCTTGAAACTCGTCCTGAACAAATAGGCGACCTGCATTAAAGCACAGACACCCGCGCTACATTAGACGCTTATGAAGACTCACTCGCTGAAGTAGGGTAGGTTATCTCACGTGACTAGGTTTTGTTGACTACCGGGATCTGATAACCGCCTGCAATGCTATTCCAGGTTTTAAAATTATGGGAATTAAAACCTTATATATTGCCAACATGATAAATATTTTGCTAAGTGGTACATTCACAGTGCATTCGGGGCTATGTCAGTTCTACGACCTCGGCAGTTGACAGAACATTTTATAGGAAGTGTGCAGAGTGGTTTGAGGTGGAGTGAGTAAGGAGAAGAGTTCGTTGAAAGGACAAGGTCGTAGAAGTGACCTTTTCCAGTGTAATTCTTCACTCGTATTATAATTGCATTTAAATACAATATTAGTTTTAGTAGTTGATTGCGTGGCCACAAGTTGAAATTTCGAACACGGGTAAACTTATCGGGGGTAAAATTTCAAACACCAAAATCTTGAATTTTTGGCTTACCTAACCTACCGTCGTGCCATTTTTCATAAGCGCCTCTTGTCACATGTAGAACTGTCCACTCACTAGAGCAGCAGTCGATGTACAGGTAGGCCTATATAGTAGAGGCCAGAAAGTATACAGGAATGTGGAGTTCAGCCGGCTGGTCGTTGAACCCCCGACATTTCAGGGTCTCTTCACATTGTCTATTCCTTGCCATGGTCTGAAGCGATACCATGATCTTCATCAACTGTTTGAGGGAGGGGGGATCTTTGCTGTAATTATCCTATGTGGCACAACTAGATATTTGTATAAAGTGAAATTGAAATCTGCCGTGTTTCCCGCCTTCTGGCAGTGCCAACAGTGTGGTTGGGAGAAGGCCGCAGTGAAGGTTGAGACAAGCGAGATGTGCATGTCGTCCTCCGGCGTGAGGAATGGGTCAACAAACATCATATGAGGACGGTTATCGCTCTCGAATCAGAGACTAGATTGTAAAGTAATACAGACGTGAAATGACGTGGCGGCTTATTTGATACGGGCGAACTTATTCGGTTATTGGCTGCTCGAGGTTGTTGATTCCAGCGGCCCCGTGTATGTTTGGTTCGTGCATGTTACTGCAGGTTTCCTATTGGCCTGGCTGCCGGCTAGCTGGGCAGCCACCTTACGCTGGCTGGCGGTAGGCTAAGGTTAATTCTACTACAGGTTAGAAAGATCAATGTTATAAGTTTGGCACAGCGAAAATTTCTGCCACTTGAGCGCTGGTATTGCTAGTTAGTTTTTATTTCAGTATTTTTGCATTCAAATAAGAAAATCACGAAATCATTACTGCAATAATGAAAGTGATTTAAATTATTTGATTAGTAATTTATGTTTGTATACATATACCAAATGGTCTTAACACTGCAGCCGGTAACATTATGGTTTTTCCTAATATCTAAATATATATTTTTTTTTGGGGTGGACATGCTTACCCCAGGTAGTCTAACGGTTTATTTGCGAATTTGTTCGCTAAAGTCATTTTTATATTTTAAAAAATTACAATTTAAACCAATTATATAATAATGACCTCTAGGTATGATAAATTATTAAAAAAGTACTATTTTGTGCCTTGAAACCCCGAATTTTTCGGGAGGGGCGGGAGGGAATAGAGACCTCCTTCAGTAACTATATCAGCCACATTCTCTCCCAAAAATTATGAGCTTGCGACGCCCATTCTATCTCCCATGTTAAACAACGATTGGCGTACGAACAGTACCACATATATTATTTTATTGTAATTTCCTAATGTAACAAAACCGTCCTTCGATTCAACGAAGAGTGTATCTTGACACTTGAAACTAACCTAAACTAACTGCAACAGGGACCTAGTGGAGACGCGTGGCTCCATCGCCGAGGATGAACGAATGTCCCCGAGCATTTCCGAGAAACAAGACTCAGTTGCTCGTGTGCCGAAATGGCCCGGGGCTACGACTGCGCAGTTCGTGCAACTACACCCCCCCCCTTCCCAACCACGCAACCCTACCGCACCCTCCTCTCCCTGTACCAGGCCAGATACATCGTGCTCCACCGAGGCTAAGTGCTCCCATTATTAAAGAAACAAAACACTGCAGCGACTTGACGTTTCCAAGGACTACCACGTGTATTATCATTTGTCGGTCGCGCGAATCAATACTGCCTGGGAACGTGGCAGTCTCCTTATACAGGATGTTGCGGAACTGCGTGTCAGTACTCAGGTGAAACATTCTACTCAAGCGCAGGAAGAAATAACCAGAGGCTAGGCCAAGGAGGAGGGAGACATACGAGTTATAAACCTACCCTCTTTTTTACACTCGAGACCAGCTTTAAAGAAAATTATTAAAAATTAAAAATATTTTTACCAGTAGAATATCCAATGCATCTTTACGAAAACTGCTAAAGTAGCACTATTTTGCACATTCAAATCCCAATTTTCCCCGGGGAGGACCCTCGGACTCCCCGCTTTAAAGGTGTGATTGTCGTTCATTAAATTATTCTCAGAAACACCCCCCCACCCCCAATCTTACAGAAAGCCTGGCTAAGCCACATAAACAAATTCTGCAAACTACAAGCAGGTGTATCTCAACAAAGCTCTTACAGTACAGTAAACGTGTTCAGAAACATATTGAACACACTTTGCTTGCAGTATCATCTCAACTCTCATGTATTGTACTGTACTACTAGTACATATATATAAATTGATATACAATTTTTAAACTTCGCCCCTTGTGGGGGGAGGGGGGGAGGCAAGTGCTCCAAGTGCCACTCTGGGTGCGCCATGGTGTGATTATAAGACCGAACACGTGCAGTTTCTGCACTGCATCTCACTACACATGCATAGCGCAGGAACTGAATCAAATTACTGTGCAATATCGCCGCAACTATCTTTGACAGCCCCATACCACTGACAAACTAGTAATACAGGCGTGACATGACGTGGCGGCTCATTTGACACAGGCGAACTTGGCAGCTTATTAGTTGTTGATACCAGCCCCGTGTATGTTTGCATGTTACGGCAGGTTTCCTATTGGCCTGGCTGCCGGCTAGCAGGGCGCTGTGTTACACTGATTGGCGGTAAGTGTTTCCGCCATGTTGCTGGCGTACGCGAATGTGTTTGCCGTCCTACCGGGCATTTCACTTCTGTATTGCTAAATATTCTTTGCCAATACCAGACGAGTCGCACTGACTTCAGGGGTGTCATTTCAGGTTTTTATTTGGGGGGGAGTGGCAAGATATTTTTTTGGCGGCAGTGACCTTGTTGCATTTTTTTTAAAACTAAGCCTGTATAAATTAGAAACTTTAATAATAAAACTTTGGCTTTATGTGCTTACGTTAGTATTATTTACATAAAAATTACACAAAAAATTATTTTTACACATTTCCTTCTAAATCCAGACCCCCCTCCCCCCTTCCCAACCCCCTTGAATGACGTCCCTGCTAACAATACTTAAGGCATTGTTACGGAGTTTTGCAGTGATTTCGAAAATATATTTTTTATTGCTAATAATGTACTCATATCAAAATTTCGCTGCACAGTTTTGACACTTATATGTATAGACATGCAAAATTCGCGTTATAACTTGGTAGCAGACTAAACTGCACTTTCCTATACCAAACAGAGCATAATATGAGATTCAATTGGCCACGAACTTTTATGTGTTGTCATTTACGTGTGTCACGTCTTTACAGAGATTGGCCCCTCTACCGTGTAAGCATTCTCCGCGGCAAGTCACGACAATATCGGCCAGCGGGAGACGTCGAACGAGCCTATAGTTACTTGGAGTCTAGTCAGCTGTCAGAAAATAACGCGAATTTTGCATGTCTCTACTTATATGTTATAATTTGTAGCTGAATTTTTTTTGTAGAATTATACTGAACGGTTTTTTTAGATTTCATTACCCAAAGTACCACGTTTTTCGTCGTGAAAATAAGCAAAAATGAAGGAAATTATTTTTTTGCTGGTGAATGGTACATTATTTTGAAAAAAACGCGTCTACAGTATTGTGCATCGTGTGATTGCACATTGACTCAAATTTTTTGAAAACTTTTGGTTAAAAAATATTTGAGTTATTGGCACCAGTCTGAAAAAAACTCGGGAACAAGCCCTTAAGTAAAGTGGCTCACCAAACACAGTATGTAAGTAGACTTTGCGTCTCGTCGATAGATGAATCAGCCATGTCTAGAGATGATGGTTTATCGCGGGTAAACTTGACTGTTTGCTGGGTTTCAACGTACGTTTAGCTTACCACAATCTTACTGACTTTAAGCTTGTACTTGGAGTGGTTACCCTATTTGACGGAGCCAATAAGAACCCCGATATTGATATATTTGATGCCTATTATTGGTCTGCAGACAGCTAGTCATGGCCTATGTTTCCCAGAATTCGCCACTGATTTGGTCCAATGACAGGAAACCATCCCAGCATTCGCCATGCCCCCCTCCCCCCCCCATCTTTTAAGGTCAAATTGATTTTCTTTTTTAATTTTTTCTAATTTGTTTTTTATTAGCACTATATACCTTTGAAGAAAAATTTTCTTACTTACATAATTAAATTTTGTGCGTGTAAACTCCTTAAAAAGCATCTCTAAAATCAAAATTTTCCGGGGAAGGACCCCCGGACTTATGGCATAGCCCCCCCCCCCCCCATCCCTTCTCTCAATGCTGGATCCGCCACTGTACCAAGTTGTGTCACTGTCTATAATGGCCTCGCGGTCGACGAGACGTAAATTCCGTTTACCTTACCTGCTTCGTGCACACAGGGAAAAATCTGTGGTACAGTCAACCGTAAATATGCTTGTATATTGCTAAACAACCGTGCAAACATTACAACAGCCACATTTGTGGTTAGCTGGTTGATTTTGTTACCTTTTGTCCTGTTAAACATATATTTTCTTAGAACAACGAAAACCAGTTATATTTTCCAGCCAAAAAATATTTTATTGGCTAAAATGTATACATGATTTGTTTTACTGTACACCAAGTATGGTATGATCCTGTAGTAAACCTTTATATCTGTTCAGACGTGCAATTTTGCGACAGTCAGCATAGCCTATTCCATGAAAATATGCACCTTCCATACACTTCTTCTGGTGTAGTTTTCCGTTGTCCATAGCGCAGCACCTGAGTTTCTTCTGCTGCCAGAAATGTTTCACCCTCACTCTCTCATTCAGAGCCTTCACACTGTTTCATAAAAATAAAATATTGTGTAGTTAGTGTCTGAGTGGGTGGAACCCAGGGTTGGTACTTACGACACCTGCACCTCCTCTCCCCTAAAAAAATTTTGCTAGGTTTTTAAATCAGTTTATTTGTTTACTAGTACTAACAGTAGCACATGTACAGTAGGAACTTGAGAGGTTATTACAAGCAAAGTGTGTTCACATAATATTTCTGAACCAGTATACTGTAATGCAGGCCTACAAGAGCTTTGTCGAGATCCACCTGCATGCAGTTTGTAAAATTTGTTATTTACTAGATATTGTGCTCTCCCCAAGCCAAAATCCTGGCTGCGACCAAGTTATTCCCGCCGTACGGTAAGTTGATACTTTTAAACTAATTGTTGAAAAAAAACTACTAGGAATACTTTCGTTATTATCATACAACCATGTAAGCGAATGAAAAAAAAAAAAAAAACTAAACATGGTTAGATAAGTAAATACTTTTTTTTTTTGTTGCGCATCCGCAAGTATGGAAATTGTATGTAATAATTATTTTAAAAGTGTGTTAAACACATCTGTTATACGATAGTTGGAGGATGGTTGGGTTGGCATTGATGTAGAAATAGTTCTTCTGTATATTATGAACAGCGGCTTAAATATTGAATCTTGTTCAATGGAATATGTCCATAATGTGTTCATTTTCAGGAAATGAAATATAATGTATATTTACATTTAGCATATATTACAACATTTTATAGGTGACGTAGTTAGTGGAGCGGATGAACAATGTACGTCGGCTTGCAGTGCAGACGTCAACCTGGCCATGTTATTGTTGATGTTTGGCGGAAGGATACATAACTGGTGTGAAAACAGATCCAAGCTAGAAGAAGGGCTTCCAGAAACTATCAAGTTGCCGAATGACGTATTTTTTACACCAGCTGATCAATAAGTGCAGTCTTAGTTGGAACGGACTATATCTTGAGCTGCGGTAGATCTGGACGCGGTGTTTGCAGCTGCATCACTGAAATTACTCCCAGCAGCTTTTATTATTATTTAATCGGCGGCGTTTATCGGCGCGAGATGACTTCTCCTTGTTGGACCGGTTCTAGTTCTCTCTCTCGCTCTCTTCTGCCTGCCAACATCTCGTATGTCTGCGAGAGTTGGGCGTGTCGAGCTGCCGTTACTGCCGTAAGTAGAGACATGGCGAAACGAATTTTGCCACCAACTTGTTTCAGGCGTAGAGTCAACATAAGATAGAGCGATAATACGCTTCTGCGCATTTGGCGAACGTATCAAGTGACCGTAGGCAAAACAATAGTTGGACATTGTATTGCATAAACTGACTACGAGCCAATCGAAAGTTATCAGTAAAATACTCATAAAATTTGAAATCTAATTACGAAAAGTATTTCAGTCCTATAAAGGCAACTTTACATCGCGATATAGGAATAGAATATTCTTATAGGATTGTTTTAAAGCTGAGAAACATTACATACGTTACTTGCAACTGGCGCATAGTCGGTTGATGCATAGGACAGTCCAGAACTACGCTTATTACAAAGAAGAACTGCTATACTCTGTTTTATATGAGTTTGGTAAATTTGATAGCTACTATGTTTTTATATTTTGTGATTTGTGACACACACTGAAATACATTTTTACTTCTAAAATGAGCCGGAAATGTCCATTACGCCATTTCCACTGCGTGGTTTGTGCCACAAATCTCAAAATATTAAAAATTATTGTCCATAAGTAGCTGTCAAATTTGACCAAACTTAAATGAAACAGAGCATAGCTTCGGTCATTCGACTGTGTCAATCATAACAAGGTTACTGTGACTTGCGGGTAGACGCTGTGAGTTAAAAGCGACCACTCACTGTCCTTGAAGCCGAGCTGCAGATGTGCTCATACGGCACTGAAACAAGTTGCCACAAAACTGTTATCACAATTTATCAGTGACTCTAGCCATAAGCTGAAAATAACAGTAAATAAAACTAATAACATCTAAGTTTGATCTAAGCTCTCCACACCGCTCCACATCCTCGGCAGGAGGCCATCTTAAATCTGTCATCCAGTCATAGTAACTGGGTGAACCAAACCAAACTCACGCTGCTCTGTATTGTTAGGATTGTGACAAGTTTTTTCTGAAGTTTTACGATGTTTATGTTGTGTTCAAGTGAATGTTTTGATGGGGTTGTGAAATGAAGGCAGGTGCATTGGTGGAGGAGGTGCTAATATGCTGAAAAGTAGGCCAGTCATTGATGTTATGTTGAAATGTATATGCATAATACATTGATGGAGTAGATGTTATTTTGAAATGTAAGCATTTATGAAGTTTAAGTTATGTAGAAATGAATTTTATGATGCAGTGTTTGTGCATGAGTTGAATGTTACCAGTTACATTACAGTGACTATGGGGATGTTTGCCTCAAAGTTGAGGGTATGTTTCAATGTTGTGTTGACAGAGTTCAAGTGATTGCAGGACGAGTGTAGCCAATGTTTTGACACAGTTGAGGTTATGTTGCAGTGCTGCGGCGGTCGTGCTGGCTGCGCAAGTACGTGTTCCTGTGCACGGCGTGCGGTGGATTGGCAGCACTGCTTGGCGCGTTATTCCTCACCGTCTACTTTATGCTGCGTTCCTACACCTCCTCTCTCAACTACTTCGAGACCGTCCCCACCTACGTGCCGGCCGCCATGGTCGGTACCCCCCATCCCTCGTCTTATCAGCTTCCTTAGCTATACGATTTTACACATATTCCAAAATTCACTTATTCATCACCGGTGAACATATGCGGTATGCCATCCAAAAAGTAATACTGTTTTGGCTGAGTCTCTTGAAACGATGTAACTATTCTACCCGCCTGAAATTTCGGTGGATTTTTGTAGATATGCACCAGAAAGGCAATAGGTGAATTTTCGAACACAATCATAGGATAAGCAACTATGAAACAAAACTAACTTATTTTGAAAGTTAACTAGGCCTACATTGATAACTATACCTCAGCTTATTTTACCTGTAACTACCCACAGACAGTTAATTAACTTATTTGTGCTATAATGCTTTCATAAAGTCTATTTTTGCCTGTCTTATGTCTTTTTAAGGCTAGTGTGTAACTATTTTAGTGCCTTTGTCGGAGTATAAATTTAAGTTGGCAGGGCAAGTTGTGTCATCTGAAGTAGTCCCTAGCTGTTTATAAACATCCTTGGCCGCGTTGGCTTGGTTACCAACAATGTGATCTTACAGCAAGGAAACTGTCACCGTCTAGAACTCTGGGTAGATGTGAAATGTGTGTTCACCATGCAATGTGAGAAGGCCGCCTACCTCACGCTTTAAACGCGTCACAGTATGTTCGTAAACAGGTTTTTTATACAAAACAATTTCACAAGTGTCCATTGTGCCAACGTACGAAACAACACACATCAGACAAGCTTGGAACCTCGTTGTTAAAACAATATACTCGTTAAATGGCTAAACATGGTCTTTTTTCAGACTGACGAACACTGAACTTTGCCACACACTTTCCACCAATAAAATATGGTCACCGGCGGTTAGTGTTCCATAGACATAGTAAAAACTGTTCGGCGGGAACCTTGCACACTAGTTCAGAGCTTGGATCGTTGAGGTAAGGTTATTTCTACTACAGGTTAGAAAGATCAATGTTAAGAGTTTGGCACATGGAAAATTAACCTTAGTTGAGGCGATGCGGCATTTGATGCGTTTCAAGGTCTCCCTTATGTCTCCGACATTTCTCAGCCTCTAACACGCAGGTATAGGCTGTGTTTGTAAGTGTGAGGCGAAAATCTACGAGGCTACGAGCTACGTCGGCCGGCACATGTGTTGTGATATCACCTCTACGCCCAAGTGTTAAATGTACGCGTAGTGTTTGCACCGTTAACGATTTTCCTATAGGACTTTAAGCGGCGAACAAATTGTTATATTAGTGGCCAGCACGGTCGTAGAAGAACAGGTCTGGACACTCGCCTATCTAACAATGTATTTTGCTTGACCCCCTTGTTGTTTGGATGTAGTTCGTCAAGTTACCGAGAATGTCGTACTTTTTGGCGCTGTTTTCCAAGCGGTCGGACTTAAACTCCGTCCACTTTTTTCCATTGTTAAATTTATAAAGTAAATAAAGATTGCTGGAGCCTTTTCCTGAATTTGTGAGCGAAGAAAGTATTTAATAAACTGATAAAAATACGTTTTGATAAATTGTTTATCTTAGCGGAAAGGAAGTGGGCGGAGTTTAGTCCGACCGCCCTAACTGAAGTGCTAATAAAACAAAATGTCATCGGTTGCTTGGTGAACTACAGCCACGATGTACATATAATGGTGTGCCCGTGCGCATTTTATCTTTTTCTCACTCTAATCTTGTGACGTCACTCCGTACCCAGATTGCTCGGAATGGCCATTTAAATGTATACAAATCCGTGCTTCTTTTCACGTCAACGGCGATTTTTAAAGAAACTACGAGGTGCAAGATGATCGGATCGCTCTGGAAATAAACTT
>PNEQ01035233.1:49937-60570 GCA_003012365.1 Medauroidea extradentata | reverse complement strand
AAAAAAAAAAAAAAAAAAAAAAAAACACAAAAATAAGCATGTTTCGTGTCATAGAGATTCAGCTTCTCAGCAGGAAAATTTGGAAACCAAAATTAACGTATTTTCACGTCATGGACCTAAGTTTCTCAGAATTTAATTTTCAGAATGAAAAATTATTTAGTCATATATTTTAAGTTTTTCAGCAGAAACATTCGGAAACAAAAATTAAACACGTTTCACGACACAGCCCTTAATTATATAGGCAGGAAAATTTGGAAAAAATAAATAAATATTTTTAATGTCATAAGTCCACCGAAGACAGCAAAGTGTGTGAGCTCAGTATTAATTACCCAATAACTACCATGTAGCTGTGAGTGATGCTAAAAATGGTTTGGTAATCACATTTGATGTCTTAAATTGTTTAACTATGTAATAATACGATCGTTGTTTTTTACGTATTGTAACTATTATTTAATCACTCCTTGGAGTTTTTGTTCATTACAATGGGATTGATCCACAAACCAATAAGTACAATACTTGAAATGTTGTACTGGCTGCGGTCAAGCAGTGATAGCTCTAGGGCTGTTGTGTGTAGTAAACATTTGTGTATGTTTTAATTAATATGTGTACTCTTCTTGCTGTTGGAACTGAATGTAAGAAGTGTGAGCATCGCAAATAGTTCGTTAGGAATTCAGCTCAACGACAAAATGCTTGCTCATAACAGCTGGCAAATCTATTCTTGAGCGTTGTTTTTGTAATTATTTCCATGCTATTCTAGAAACTTGTTGACATCAAAATAAATTAAGCAGCTTTCGTTTCTGTTTCGCGGTCTCTTAAGGGTGTTCAAGTGGGAAAAAATCTTATTTTATATTTGTATGAAATATTGTTAGTTGTGTAGACGATACTTGTCAGTACATATTTCTGTTACGAAAAAAAAATAGCTAAATTAGTTTACAAACAATGGCACTTCAAAGTCAAATTTTGCACGTTTTTAGTTCTTATGAGCCGCAAAAACCAATGAACGTACATCAATTAAGAAATTAACACTGAAACTAGATGTAACGGGCTACTGCGTGACATGTTTTAAAATACGTTACAAATAAGTTTTGTATTTTTTTTTTTTAATCTATAAACAGGCAAAAAAATTCGAAAGTTCAGAATTTATTTTCTGCAAAATTATTTTGTAATGAATTTTAAAACATGTCAAGCAGTATCTTGTGACGTGTAGTTTAAGCATGAATTTTCAAATTCATTTATGTTCATTTGTTTTTACGGCCTATAATAACTTAAAACGTACAAATTTTGACTTTGAAGTGCGATTACGGGAAAATTGGGGAGCTATTTTTTTTTCCTGTAAGAGAAAAGTTAACGCCCAAGTATCATCTACAAAACTAACACTAGTTCATACAAATATTAAATTAAATTTTTCCCTCACTTGAGCACACTTAAGTTAAGGGCCTCCACTACGATATATTCGTTGTTTTATATACGTACCAAATAGTGTTCAACTTGCAGATAATGTACAGGGTGTTGCAAAATTGCGTGTAAACGTTTTGGGGAAATAATTATAACACCTAAAGGGGCAAAATATGTTATATGAACATAGGTCCGAAAACGTATGATGTTTGTGCTACATATCACATGACGTACAGAGCATAGTGCGCGAGCTGGGTCATTTTACTGTGGAATACTATTTCCGCCGGTACCTACCGTCCGAAGAAAAACGACTCGTTCTGGTATATAGTTGCCAATAACACTAGCAATGTTACTTTTGAACGAATAGACAAGTAAACAAACAAAATGACTTTGCTTGCAACTGGCAAACACAGGTACACATACACAATTTCACACGGAATCCAGTCAGTGAGTTACAAGAAAATAAGTTCACACAAACAAGCACCCAAACACCAAAAAAAAAAAAATGAACCAAGGAAATGTGATGCGTGTGCCTATGTTTGCCGGTTGCAAACAAGGTCATTTTGTTTGTTTACTTGTATGTTTGTTTGAGTGTATCATCTGGTTTTCTGGGAAACACCATTTTGCAGGAATGGCGTATGTCCAAAACACTTCTTTAGTTTATAAATAGCAGCGATGACATTTCACATTAACACGATCCAGCTCTCACGCTAATTATTGTACGCCATTTACTGTCAACTATAGCGCAGAAACAGCTGATTTTTGGACCGATAGTTTTTTTTTTCCTCTAGACGTGAGTATAGTTTCGCAAAAACATTGACTAGTAATTTTGCAACATTCTGTATATTAATTCTTATATCACACATCAAAAAAAGTTTGATAACAATTACTTTTAATTTGCAGTTACATTTTCCTTTTCCTTGCAAACAACGGAAATTTAAACGTACAGGGAATTGAGTTGCATACTGAAATAAGATGCAGAAATTTAATCAAAAAATGCGCTCAGATTTATTTTTTATGTGAGGGAAAATCAACTAGAAATGTTGGCTACAAGTAGAACAGTATTTGGAAAGAATATACAGGGACACATGATTTTCGTGAAAATATTTTTGCACCAGTCTGTACCAACGCCTTATGTACGCAACTGAAACTCTGCTTCATTGTTATTGGCAGCGTGAATTTACGGAGATATGTCGCTCAGTTAAGGGCTTGGTCCTTAGTTTTGCAGTGAGTTAGAAAAAAAATTGCAATCTATTACTCATATCAAAATTTTACTCCACGGGTTTGACACTAATAAGTCATCGTTTGTAGCTGCATTTTTTTGTTGCTCTTTACTGAACGGTTTTTTAGATTTCGTCACCCAAATTACCACGTTTTTCGTCGTTAACATAAGCCAAAATTAAGTTTTTTTCTTCTGACGAATGGTACATTTTTTAAAATTCTCTTCAATGGTATTGTACATCGTGTGACTGCACATTGCCTCAAATTATTTCAAAGCTTTTGGTTAAAAAATATTTGATTGATTGAGCTGAAAAATACTAAGGACCTAGCCCTTAACTAAGCCAATCAGAATACTGAGACACCACACGTCTGTGACTCTAAGAGTTCAAACATCCAATCAGGTGGCAGAACTGCAGAGGCGCACGTAATGCTTTGAAACAAAGTGGTGGGAAAATCGTTTCACAACAATCATGTCAGTGCGAATATAAAATAGCTACTTGTTTCCCGTAGCCAACGCCATAAACGCTGAGCGGTGGGCATCGATTGTTGTCCAGTTGCGACCATACTGAACATGGCGAGCCCAGACTGCAAGTAGAGTCGCTGATCTTCGTTTGTTTCCTGGAGAAGCGTTGTGTCGGGGGTCCCCCACCCCACACCTGTCCCCTCCTCCAGCCAGAGTGGCGGGGCAACGTCCGAGCCTCTAGACCCCAGTGCTAAGGTTGTGTCTTCTACCCTGTGTCTGCATGGCTTCTAGTAGAGTATCTGTCGCTGGTAGGGAGCCTCCATCAATGACCTCTCTCCCTCAGGAACAAGTCGCTTCCCTTCGCCACCAACGTCACCGTCATAACCGGTCCTTGGCGCCATTTTGTTTCAGTGCAGCCCTGCTTCATTGTTATTGGCAGTGTATCTATGGTTAGACCAGAGATGAGAGAAAAGTGCAGATGGAGCATTCGTGGAGGTAGGAATAGTCAGGAGAGGGCTTGCTGTGACGTAGTCGAAGCCGGCTTTATGGGTGTTCCATAATGGCGCTGAGGCTTTTTGAGGTTATGGGCGCTTGTGTTGATGCGCCTCTAAACAACAAAACCATCTCAGAGTAGTGCAAATTAGCGATGTACGGAACAAAACTTATTAACAATAACATTGCTTGGGCCGGGTAACATCATTACGAACTTTTTCGAATTGCGATTGGTTAAGGAACAGGCGGTGGCCATAATGGAACACCCAAACGGCGGCTTCACGTATCTCTCATACATGGCCATAGGCAGGGCCACCTCCTGGGAGCATTAGCAGCCGATACTGAGGCCAAGCTGACTTTGTTTATTATGGTTGCAATATGGCTGAGTGCAGTTCATGTAGATGGATTTAGAAACGAGGTTATGGTTGGCCAACCCACAGTCGCATTATACTCGTTGCTATGGTCACGGTCGTAGAAGAGCAGGTCTGGACACTCGCCTATCTACCAATGTATTTTGCTTGACCCCCTTATAGTTTGACTGTAGTTCGTCAAGTTACCGAGAATTTTGTACTTTTTGGCGCTGTAATCCGGGCGGTCGGACTCAAACTCCGCCCACTTATTTCCATTGTTAAATTTATAACGTAAGTAAAGATTTCTGTAGCCATTATTTAAAATTGTAAGCGAAGGAAGTATTTCATAAATTGATCAATAATACGTTTTGATAAATTGTTTATCTTAGCGGGAGGGAAGGGGGCGGAGTTTGAACTCGACCGCCTGGATTACAGCTCCAAAAACGTATAGCATTATTGGTAACTTGGGGAACTGCAGCCAAACAACAAGAAGGCCAAGTTTCCAGGCGAGTATCCAGACCTGTTCTTCTACGACCGTGCTATGGTAATAAACAGCATATTTCAGTTACCAATATGGCGGATGGAGTCCTCCCTCTTCCGTCTCAAGGTTTCATGCCCCTCGCCCTAGAAGATACCTTATGCTCCATCTGTAGGTTTCTCTAATCTCTGGGTCATACGCGTATCTCGTTTGACTGCACCAATCAGATAAAGGTTATTGTGACTTCATACTGCTGTGATTTGTCAGTTGATCCCCAAGACAAATTAGAGTTACAACATCCAATCATTGGCCATGAAGTAGAATTGCAGATGAGCAAATAACTGAAACAAAGTGGTCCAAAAACCTTTTCGCCACAAAATCGTGCCTCTATTCATTGATTTATTGCGTTTGATACGACTGCATTGCTGTATGCATTACATACAGTAGCACAGGATTTGTCACTTTATATATAATTTAGCTCATTCAATATATATATATATATATATATATATATATATATATATATATATATATATATATATATATATATATAAATACTAGCATTATAAACAAATTATAACATACATATCCATAAACATAAAAATACAGTTCTATCATATGGATATAACCCAAAAAAAAATTGCAACAACAAAAGAGGTTTTTTGAACCGTTGTATCAATAATTTTCCTGTAAATCAACGTACTGAAACAGTATATAAATTAAATTATTTATGTAACTGTGTTTCTCATAAAATATATAATTTCCTTCATTATTCATTTAAGCGTTGTGTAATGTATGGTTATATCCACCTAGGTTCTAAAAATTTGACACACAATTACAGTTTAAAATTAATTTCAATTTCATTTTTATATAATATATATAATCGTCCACACTGTAAAACGCATTTTTCAATTAATCAGACCTTTAAAATTGTAGCAGGTCTTTAAAATGTAGCAGGGCCTTACTTAATGTAGCAGGACTATGCAAAATTTGGCAGGGCCTTATTAAATGTGTCAGGGCCTTACAAACTTTAGCAGGATCTACACCGGAAGAATAATTTTGTAGGAAGCCTTCGCTGCAAAATAATTTTGTAGTAACCACAAAGTAATTTTGTTGTAGCCACAAAATTTTGGTGGGGCCAACAGACTGTTTTTGTGGTGACCACAAAATTAATTTTGCAGGGTAAATACTCACAAATTATTTTGTAGCCGACACAACACTTTTTTTTCGTGTTTGAAAGCAGCATAGCCTAAGTAAATTTAGCAGGACCTTAAAAATATAATAGGATCTTTAAATAAAGTGTATTAGGGCCTAGGATCTTTAAAATGCATTAGGGCCTTACTCTAAACGTAGCAGAGCCTTACTCCAAATGTCACAGGACCTTGCAAAATGTGGCAGGACCTTACAAAATGCTTACTTCAACATAAACAGTACATACAGGACCAGTTTTTTTTTTTCTTTTTTTACTGACCTGACTCACCACGACGCAACCTCTCCCCACGTACAAGGTTGGAACACGGGGAAAAAATAATTTTCAATTATTGTTGATCCTGTTATATACTTTCTGTGCTTACCCCAGAAACATTTCGTTTTTGCTACTAAAATATATTTGTGTTTACCACAAAATAATTTGGCAGGGACCATTCATTATAAAATTTTTCTTCTTTCAGTTACAAACTATCTCAACTGCAGATAAATAATGTACTGTTCGAGGATTAGTTTGAAAATAATTGAAATACATTTATACTAAGTAGGCCTAATGTGCACTACAAGTATATAAATGAAAAATTCTCCCATTTTTTTGTGCAGAAACCACCGTTCAAACATATGTACGTTTATGTCAACTTAACTGGCTCACGACTTAACACCTCGTGGTGTGAGATCCAAGCCAATATTAAAAAAAAAGTAAAAAGTTGCATAAACAATATAAATTAATCACTGCAGTATCAAATAACCAACGATAATCGAATGTTTTCTTGAGTATACACATATCTGTAAACTCTAGCATAAAGACCAACGAACTCGCGAAATTTTCTGGCCTATAACGATACAGTAACAGTTCATTACACACACCATAAAACATCTTAGCCATATTCAAGCTAGCAAGGAAAATAAACCGCCGATTCCTAGCCTCCTGTTCGAGTGGATTATCATGAATGAACAATTCATAAAAGTTCAATAATGAATCTTTAAGTCCTGTCCATACGTCTTACACCGTGCGAAAATTTTATTTATCTTGTAATAGCTGGTTCGTAGGAAGTTTTACACTTCGCCTAAACTCCCTGGCCAGCAACTGCACGTTAATATAAGGCCATGACGTCATATTTCTACAGCTTCTGCTGAATTATTTCCTCTGGAATTTCAATTTTGTTTACGTGAAAAGGAAATATAATCACTGGACATAAATTATAGATCAAGCAATGTTCTTGATAATTCTTCGTTAACATTGGTCCAGCTATACAGAATACGAGAGTACGCCTATCTCCGTGTTCTATTATAATAAGTAAAGGCATCAAAGCTCAGCCTACCATTGCTTGGAATACGAACCTCTCGTAAACCTAAACAGGTGTAAATAGATTAACGTTTTTTTTTTGCAATGGCCTATTGTTTTAAAAAAGTTGTTTCCACAGGGGATCTTACAATTAATTATTATCTCAGTGCTTTCCATACGGCAAAATACAAAATGCTGACTGTTCTATAATTTTCAGTGACATAAAGAGTCGAAAATCACGCGATTCACATGGGGTACACAGTAAACTAATATTTAAGAACTTAGTTTGTAGTCTTTAGGGTGTTCAAAGAGTAAACAAAGCTCTCTCCTTCAGAAGAAAACCAACAGCATCTGTCCTATGATCCACTCTTATTATTTCAAGATGACATTCTGCACGACCTTCCCTCTCCTACTTTCTGTGACTACATTCATGGACGCTCTTGTCTTACTGCTTCTTCTGGCTGCAAACTTGTTTTACAACCTCTGTGTACGCAATACATGACTGCTCAGTCAGTTAGATTCTTATAATCTCGTGAACTGAGCAATGGCGTGTGGAGTTATTCTTAAAGTTAGTCGGGTTTTACGCCTACATCCTACTGTACCAGGTTGTTCATGGTAACGTAATCACTTTGAAATTACTGGCTTGTAAAAATAATAACAAAAAAAATTAATTTTATTGTGTTTTAAAGTTGTTGATTTGTTACTATATTAAATATTTACACATCTGTCGTTACTCCCACTGCAATGTTTAATGCTAGTAAGAGGCAGAAAAATGCAGATTAGCTGAAAGGAAAAATCAGAGATACATAAGTGCTCACTTTACTGTGACCAGTCTATATTTGAGACACTAAAATACTGTGTGGAACCAATCCGAAAGCAAACAAAACATATTCATGATTTATTTTGGGCTTAGCACCAGGTTTTGTTACGACTCGACATCAATCGCTACACTGAATGTCCATATTGTTCGTTTCACATTAAATTATAAGAAAAAAATGTTGAATGTGCGATTATGTATCAAATTATATTTACCTTACGCTACAATTAGGTATTACGATTGAATTGTTGACGAATATTTAGGCCAGCAAGTTACGAATATGTAAAAAATGTCTACGCTGATTGTGGTCTAATTATTCATAAACAGCTGAATCGCGATGCCTGGACTGAAGTGTAAGGTAAATATAATTTGCTATGTAGTCGAATATTTTACATTATTCTTGACAGAATTAAAGGAAACCGACAAAAAATATATAAATATATAATAATATTATGTATAATAAATATATAAAGAGTTAAGTCGATTATTAAGCTCTACGCTAAAAAGGTTGGTTCGACTTTAATCGTGATGTCTTATGTTCAGTTACAATAACATCGTGCCTTTACGGCTTAGTTGCATTATTAACTTACTAACCAACAATCATTTACTAATAGCAAAATGTTTCAAAAATTGCTTACTGACTAAACCTACTATAAAAACTGTTTAAGTAATTCAAGCTTTCAAATAATTTTAAAGTATTTTTTTTTTACAAAAATATTTATTCATATTAAATAGTCAGTTGATTTTTAGTTCATTGCGTCCATAAAACCACAGTAAAATTATTTTGTTTTACTGTTTGCGTTTTGCGTCCCTGCTGTGCCAGCATAGTTTTCTCTATGTTACTTGTCAAAGTACAGAAATGTTGACTAAATTTATAAGTGATCTCCATAACGCGACTTGTGTACAGTTATGTAACACTACTTGCGTGAAGAGTACTGCACAGAGGTTGTAATTCTGCATTTATTCTTACTGTTGTTCCAAATTTAAAACTTGCACGTGTAGTGTTTCTGCATGACAATCTGAGTGCATGTTCGCTCGTCCTAGAAAACGTGTGTCTTTCTCTCTTTGTCTTTGACTCTTTCTGCTGCATGAAGTCTTGCATGTCTAGTAGTGTGGTTATCTTTTAACTTAGTGAACCTATGAAACGATACATGTATAGCACATGAACACAAGTGTAATATAACAGATTTATAAAGGCACAAGGTGGTTATCAGAAAATTCTATGGGGGTTGTTACAACGACGTTGCCTATGAAGTTAACTCAAATTATAACTAGGAACGGCACAAATCTTTGTGGCTTTTTCCTGATTCAAAATCAGAATCCCATCACCAGAAGGCAACGCTATTGAGATTTTTGCTTCGCTGAGTTAGTGGAGTTGCAGTTTAGTCGAACCATTGTGTCGATACTATAGAGCGTTTATCTGAAATGCTAGTATCTGGTGGACGCACGGGGCTGCCAATTGAATGACTACCTCTTCTAAACAGTCATCGTTTAAAGTCTGGTAAAAAAATACAAAGAACTACGTGACTAATTTTATTTTGAATTAATCATAAATACCGTCACCATAATATTACTTAATTTTTCCATTACCTTCCCTCCGCATATTGTCTACTTATACTAAGTTTTTGCAGTGTATTATTTGACTGTACAGTAAGCAAGTAAACCATTATTTTATAGAAATACTAAATATTTCTAGCGTCAGTTGTACAGTAAAACAACTGCAAATTTTTCACTCGTTTATATAGTTATGTTTTTGAACTGGGTTACTGTATTCATTGCTATATTTTCTTGTTTTCAGACCATAACCATGCTCTTAAAAACAATTGTGTGCATAATATGTAATCAACTACAACACCATAAATATTTTATCACCAAATAAAACTAGAAGAAAGGTACTTTCAGCAATTTACCTACCGCTACCAAAATCTTGTTCCATTGTCAAGTTTATGACTCACAATGTATTTAAGACTTTAATTTACTTAAATAAATCTTCAGAAAAAAATTAAAACGCGCTCTGTTTTAGATCCGTACAATTTAACTTTCAACTGACATAAGCGTAACATTCACAACTACCCTATGTAAACAATATTACTCAGAGACTGAGCTATCTGAATTGAGACTATTCTCCTCAGATTACGCTTCAGATTTTCGGGGATCCACAGGATGTACAGAAACGCAATGTCCAAAATGTATAGTCTTTTTTGGACCAGTTGTAATATAAAAGTCCTGTACACTTATTTGCCGAAGTATTTTATATTGCTTGTGTTCGTAGTTGTGGCCTACAGCGCCTGTAGACGTGTGCTGTGCGACCATGCGTGTTGGAGCGTACGACGGGTTGCATAGTGGTAGGCGCAAGACGCAATGTTTGGTGTCGCGCGTCAAATACCCTCTCTCCTGGAATGCGACCACACAAAGATACGAAGGACAATATCGTCGGGGAGTGTGTTCGAGTGAGTATAAGCCAGTCAGTTCTAACCTGTCGCCAAATGTTGACGTGTCTAGTCCTGAATAATTCACGTTTCTTTTGACCACATGCTAGAACTCAAAAAACTGTAAGTTCGTGAGCTTAAGTGATAGGCTCTTAACTTATCTGACACCTCAAGGAGGTCACAGAGTCAATAATAAAGAAACAACTAAATGAAATTCAATGATGCGTAGGGACCCTGTTCTTCACGAAAAGAATTTTTCCCCTCGTTTGTTTCAGTTGCTTACGTTCACATCTGCAACTTTGCTTCATGGTTATTGGCAGCGTGTCTATGTGAAGACCCGTATCACAGACTAAATAGTAATACAGACGTGAAATGACGTGGCGGCTCGTTTGATATAGGCGAACTTGGCCGCTTATTGGCTGCCCGAGGCTGTAGACTCCAGCCCCGTGTCTGTTTGGCTCCTGCATGTTACTACAGGTTTCCTATTGGCCTGGCTG
>PNEQ01035233.1:0-49837 GCA_003012365.1 Medauroidea extradentata | reverse complement strand
TAACGTTTTTGCAACACCACGCGTCTATTATGTGCCGGTAGAATCACAAGGCTCGAGGGAGTTAAAATATCCAATCACTGACCACGAAGCAGAACTGCAGATGTGCACGTAAGACACCGAACAAAGTGGGGCAAAGTTCTTTTCGCGAAAAACAGGGGCCCTTAATCATGTGTTATCATTAGAGGCCGGAAAAATTCGCGGGTTCGCTGACCTGAAGGTTATCCTCCAATAACGATAACTGAATTGCTGACACGTCCATATAATATACGTTGATAGAATTTCAGTTTAAGTTACCATTTTTTTTATAACATTCTGTACGTACTCAAGTATACAGCAGCTTTACAATGGCTGCTCACTGACACAGAGTTACCACGTGATTGGTCCTGCATTTAGTTTCTTCTTTATTATTGGCTGAGCGTCCTCCAGGAGGTATGTAGTAAGTCAAGGTACAATTACAAAATACACACAGACTTACGGTTGTTTGTATTCTAGCCTGAGCCTAAAAGAAGACGCGAATTTTTAGGTCTCTGCGTGTCACAGTGTCAGCGAGAAGCGAGTGCTGTCTACTTGAAACACAT
Organism: Medauroidea extradentata; assembly: GCA_003012365.1. Taxonomy (NCBI): domain Eukaryota; kingdom Metazoa; phylum Arthropoda; class Insecta; order Phasmatodea; family Phasmatidae; genus Medauroidea; species Medauroidea extradentata. Next base: position 49,259 of record PNEQ01035233.1, on the reverse strand, counting down.
ATATTTTTGGAGTCTAGCCTGCAGGTTCAGTGATCCTGTGAAATGTGCCTTTATCTTGTTGTTAATTACGCTATGTGTCGTTGATCTTGAAGCACACCATGCTACGCCACTGAATTCGAAATGATCGTGTCCCCAGTTAGGTTTATTTCTGTACACGCAAGGTCGTATAGTATTGGCCTACAGATGTTGGTGCATCACAACTTTTAACACAATTACGTTATATAAAAGTACTTTTCCTAATATTAGTGCATAGGACATTTGTAGAGATGATGGTTTACCGCGGGAAAACTTGTCTGTTTGCTGCGTTTCAGCGTATTTTCTGCTTACCAGAAGATTACTGGCTTTAGCTCGTACGTGAGGCTGTTACCCTATTTGACTGAACGTATAATAATTCCACTTCTGTGATATTTGATGCCTGTTGTTGGTCTGCAGACAGCTACGTTGTGTCAGACATATATCACCCAATCATTAGAGACCCTTCGCGAAAGAATTTTGCCCCAATTTGTTTCGTTGCCTTACGCGCACATCTGCAGTTCTGCTACGTGGCCTGTGATTGGATATTTTAACTTTCACGAGTCTTGGGATTCTACCGGCAAATCACAGACGTGTGTTGTTGCAGGAACGTTATTGTAGTTAGCTCAGTCAAATGAGATACGGCTCTTCACACAGACACGCTGCCAATAACCATGAAGCAGGATTGCAGATGTGCTCGTAAGGCGCTGAAACAAACTGGGGCAAAATTATTTTCGCGAAGAACAAGGGTCTCGCGATATACCATCGTCTCTAGACTATTGTAATACGATTGATCCCAAGAAACTGTTCCCACAGTCGTGCACTGAGTTTCTTAACATCTCGTGGTTCCCGATAGCTGAAATAATCAAGTTTAAGAATGTTTTATGTTAAGAGAATACCGTTGTAACGAGCCACTTAAAAAAGCATGTGACGCATTCCTCGTATGACCTTAGTACGAAGATATTTTGTTTTCCTTGCTACAGCTCGCATTTCGCGACCTGTGTTGTACCGCTAGCAGGCTGGTTCGTGTTTATGTGGAATACCATCGTTGGTTCTAATTACAAGCAAGTGGATGTCGTGAAGCGATTCTGGTCAGTGCTTAAGAGTGAGTGAGAGAGATTTTGGTCCGCGCTTAACATCTAGGAGTGACATGAGGTGAGTATGGAGCATCGCCGGAATGAAGGGCAGTGGAAACGAGAGATCCCTGAGAAAACGCGCCGAGTAACAGCATCGTCCGGCACTATTCCCACATAAGCTACTTGCCATGAAATTTAAAACGTGAATTGATACTACAAATAAGTAATTTTTTACGAATCAATTTTAAAGTTAACTTTTCCAAACAAACAGTTCTATACGTAATAATTATTTCATTTTAAAAAACTATTCGTGATTTATCATTGTAAAATGGGAAAGTTAAGATTATATTTTACGTATTAAGGGCGCCGCCTAGCTTGAGCGGATTTTCACGTAAGAATCTCAGAAGCGACGGAGCTATAAGGGCATGTATCAAAAATTCACTCTTACAGTTTTATCGCTTATATATCGTTGTTTGCATATGAATTTTTTCTGTTGCAATACACCAAAAGGATTTTTAGATTTTTGCCTCTGAAATGTCACATATTTTGTTTTCAAAGTAAGCCGAAATGAAGCAAAATAATTTTTTGCTAGTAGACGGTACATTATTTTTAAAAAACGCTGTGGTAAAATTGTGTATCGTGTGACTGTAAACAGTCTCAAATTTTTTCAAAGCATTTGGTTAAAACATATTCGAGTTATTTGCAATTCTTTGAAATGAATGCAAGAGCATAACCTTAAGCGCGCATCACATGCCGCATAGCTGCAATGAGTCAAACTCTGAACCAGCACCGTTACATTTTTTTTAAAATATGGGACTTTAAGCGGTGACAATATAATGTTGTTGGTGGAAAGTATGTAGCAAAGTTCAATGTAAGTACGTTTCTGAGTTTCACATACATACATTTAGTGCATTTTCAAGTTTGACAGTCTGAAAATGCTGTTTTTAGCTATGTTGGAGGGAATCAAAACAGTGGTTTTAATTAGCTTAGTGTATACCTTACGAAGTGTGTTTTCTTTTCGTACATTGGTACAAAAAGATTATTAGTTTTATAAAAAAAATACATATTTCTCCGCAAATTGCAACGCATTTAAACTGTGTTGTATGTGACTCCCTTAGGAAGTATTAAGTACAAATTATTTTCTGCAAAGTTTCTCACATTGAAGTATATTTCCAGAAATTTTTCAAGTATGATACTTTGCTTGGAAGAGATGTTTGTAAAATTGCTCTGTTGAGAAGTAATAATTTACTCACCAGTAAATCTCGGTTTACTTTAAATGAGGAAGGAGAAGATACAGAGTACATGAGCGGAGGAACAGGTCGAATGTATACAAATAAACAAATACGATGTTAAACGAAAGTTGCGGTGTTTTTGTTCACAAATTTAAAGTGTTCTAAATTTAACCAGAGTGAAATCTACCTGTGTTCGAAACTTCACTTGACAACATCTCGATAAACTCCTCACTCCACGTGTTCTCGATCAGGGTAAGTGGCGGTTAAGAGACGCAAGTCGTAATTTGGCGCGAAAATAAAAGTGTAAACAGTAGACATAATCAAAACTACAACGAAATTAAACTGAATGCATTGTGTTCAAAATATCGAAGAATCTAGCACGAAACTGACATTATGTTTGATTGTGATTGAAAACACGTGTAAGTAATGCACTGCGGACGTGGCGTTTAGCAAAGTAACTTAAGAGTTATGTAAAAAAAAAAGTAAGATTATTTTTGTATGCGCCATCTTAACACTCCGAATAGCATTACAGGCGTTCTTTAGGTTCCTGGTGATCGACAGAACTTGTTCACGTGACTAAGATAACCTACCCTACTCTAGCGGGTGAGTTATTGAAATCCTGTTACGTCTGCACGTAATTTCACAGGATGCGGCATCGTCACAGAATATTTAGGTATACAGAAGTGAAATATCCGGTAGGACAGCGAACTCAGTCACACAAGCCAGCAAAATGGCTTCCCTGGTCAGCAACATGGCGGAGACGCCTACCGCCAATCAGCTTAAGGTGGTTGCCCTGCTAGCCGGCAGCCAGGCCAATAGTAAACCTGTAGTAACATACAGGAACCAAACATACACGGGGCTGGTATCAACAACCTCAAGCAGCCAATAAGCGGACAAGATCGCCCGTATCTAATAAACTGCCACGTCATTTCACGTCTGTATTACTATTTAGTCGAGGAAGCTACGACTGAAATTCTTGTGTTCGACATCAAGTTGTAGCTACTAAGAATATCATATGTATACAGGATGCTGCATGAGAAGTTACTATCACACATAGGACACATTCCTTACATTATTTGTAGCAAATTAAAGTAATATGCGTGTGCGTCCTATTCCCACTATTGAAAAATTACGATAAAGTAATAACCATTGTAGAAGTAAATACAGAGATTTTTTATCAGACCATATCGATGACCCAGTTCAAAAGGGAAACAACTCAAAATATTGAATTTTTGAGTTTGACTCACCAACGCATAGACAGAAGTGCACTATACCCAGTTGAAGGAAAAAAACACGTGAATTCGCTTGTTTTAATAGCATGGCACATTATTCTTACTGCCAGAAAAGAGCTAGAAATTGTATTTATTTTATTTTAAATTGTGATAATTTCAGCAAAGGCAGATAATACAAATTTTGAACACCTTAAATATCAGCCTCTGTACTTTTGCTTCAAATGAACACCAACCAAATACTTTAATTAAAATATTTTCGGCAAAACGGAAATGCTGTTACTGGGAATTTCGAGATGTTTCCCTTTTGAACTCGATCATCGATATTGTTTGAATTCGAGCATCAACACATGCAAACAAACAGCACCGGTCAAGCACTTGTGGAACTGCGCAGATTGTTTGCCATAGAGTGTGAAATGTCCGCCGCCCGTGAACTGTAGGTAGCATTACAACTGCCGAATTTTATTTAATGAGGGAGCAAAGTTTAAGATATTTGCTCCAAATGGCGTAAGAAATGAGCCCGGTGTGTTGCGGTTACTCCTTGTAATTCGCCCTTTCCATAAAGTCGCTAGCAGAAGCACTCTTTGTGTGTCAGTTCAGCGTTTGTACCGTGTAATGTCCAGCCTGCCACAGGATAACAGTCTACAGACGTTACAGTTTCGTGAGTTTAATGTCCATAGCTGTACTCCAATGACCCTTAAGTGTTCTTGAGTCACTTCATTCAGGTAAATTTCTAATTTAGAAAGAACATATTTCTGTGGCCTAGTTACAGATTGTGATAAAACAATGCAAAGTGCGCATACGGTTACAGAAAAAGCGTTAAAATATGTAATTCACAAAAATTAAATTGAAAACCACATGTATCAACAAACAACCCAAATTAACAAGACAAAATAATCATTACAAGAATAAGGTGTAAGATCCTGTTTAAGAAAACTTCATTGAGCTCCTTAGGTAATGCATTTAATGAACTTAATCCCATAAAACAAGAACTAGTGTTATGTGTATTCATAAAATGAAAATGAAGGTGGGATTTTTTTTTGCATTTTTGGTCATATAGTTGTGGATGTTCTTATTTTTATACTGTACTGTTTGTAACACAAATATTATGGTACAGCAGATTACAAACCTGGAACAATTGACAGTTTAAATTTAGAAAAGTATGGTCCACATATTTCTGTAGTTTTCTGATTAACAATTATTCGAATGAATCTCAGGGTTTCAACAGTTTGTTCAATCATAGACTGCTGCTTCACTGAATTGTCAGTTCCGCTCGAGAACTGATACCACGGGACAAAACCATAGTTTACTTCCGCGTTTGCTATTGGTTCAGACTTCTCCGGAGCGTGTACACTGGAATGTGATCCAATAATATATTGACAGAAACACACATGCATCTTAAATTTAGCTTTCCCTAACATTATTTCATTAAATCTTCTGGTCCTTATGAGTGACAATAAATGCATTTTACACAAATATTAATTATCATTTACTTATCTATGTATTTTATTTTGGAGAAGTTAGGACTTCAAGCCATTTGTTACGCTTAACCAATTACATAATACTTCAAACAGCCACGTCTTACATAAAGCAATGCACTAAATTATTGTTTTAAATTACAAGTAACAGAATTAAAATTTTACAATACCTAATTAAACCAGAGAAGTAAAAACAAGTTGTTAAAGAAGAAATTGCGAAATTAAAAAATAATTTGATCAAATTATAACAATTAATCACACACAAAGAAACAAAACACAATAATATGTCAGTTATTAAATGCACGAGGGATATATATATATATATATATATATATATATATATATATATATATATATATATGTGTGTGTGTGTGTGTGTGTGTGTATATACACACACACACTGATATATATACTGATATATATATACTGATATATATATATATACTGATGTATATACGTATATATATATATATATATTTATATATAAGTATATATATAATATAAAAATGAATCGCAAAATGTGTTGGTAAGCGCATAACTCAACAACGCCTGGACCAATTAGGCCATTTTTTTTTTTTTTTTTTTTTTATGTTTGTTGAAGTTCAAAGATGGTTTTTACGGCGAGAAAAATTCGAATAATTGCCGGAAAAAAAACCCTAAAACAGTAGTGTCAATTTGAGCTTTATTGCTATTGTTGTTTAAACAATGTAGGTATGTTCCTGTGATCGAGGCCTTAAGCATTCACTCGGGTATTGTATAAAGTTTGGTGTGTGGTAGGGGTGGGGTTACGGGTTCGTATCCTGTGCAAGACTTTGCGACATCATACAAGCGTATTGCGCGCGCTCTTTACACTGTTATTGAGTACGCTAGCTGTTAAATGCCGGGCAGCTGTTTTGCGGTGGAAGCCGCAGCCGGGCAGCTGTTTTATAGAGAAATAAAGATGAATTAAAAAAAGTACGCTTAGCGCAGTGGACTGGACAAATCTGTTTGTATTTGATGTTTTAGAGATAAACTGTGATATAGTATAATATAGAATATAGTATCACCATCAATTAACACGTAACTAAAAGTTAGGTACTCTTTTCTATAGTACACGCGGGCGAAGCCGCAAAGGGACAGCTAGGGTATGTATGTATGTATGTATATATATATATATATATATATATATATATATATATATATATATATATATATATATCAAACCAAGCATCCATTTAGTCTATACTAATTAATACCAAGCGATTCAACTAACGCTTTTCGTCAAGACGCAACAATTTAATTTTATCGTAGTAAGCCGAAATATGACAATGGATTTTAAGGTTAAATATAGTTCGTACACAAAGTATGTTTAGAAATGGAAGTTGTGTGAGAGAAGCTGGATGTTTACGAATAAAGGAATGTTCCTTTAGACGTTTCTTTCTTCTAGATAAGGAATGAATATTCGAACTCGTCACTTATATTATTGCATGAACTAGGATATACTAATTTGTGGCAGATACCTTACGTTTGATTTAAATAACTTGTTCCAAAATGTTTTGTACAACAGACCATCACGTCGGTATCTTCATGAAATTAGGTTGTTACAATTACTTAAGTTGGTTTATCTTCAGTGGGTTTGCTTAGAGCCTAAGTGTGACAGCACAAGTTGCAAAATTAAAACATGGAATTAACTTAATTTTTCTTACAGGGGTTTTCAACAAGTCTCCCGAAATTCTACGTAACGTGCAGTAGTTATTGGAGCAGTTAATGTTTAATTTTTCATTGCGACAGTCTTCTTTGTTATTCCACAACTATTTTTATTCATCACTTTATTTGTTAAATCTGTTACAGTTATGAAGTGTTTGTCAGTGAGGTTGTTCAGAAATAATGAAGGCACACATCCGAATTAATTATTTCTCCTGATTTTGAATTTTCGGCCGCAGTTTTTTCTTGCCAAAATAGTTCTACAAGCAACGTTGCAAACAAGGGTAATTCGTAATTCATCTAAACGCTTATCGGTGGGTCGTGTACTTTGCTGTTGAAACATTATATCTTAGGAATTTACGAGACATACATAAAATCTTAACACATTACTTAAGGCCTTGTTAAGGAGGTTTGCAGTGATTTAGAATTTTTTTTTTTATTGCTACGTAATACTCATATCAAAATTTCACTGCACAGTTTTGACACTTACAAGTTATAATTTGTAGCTGATTTTTCTGTACAATTATACTGAACGGTTTTTTAGATTTCGTTACCCAAAGTACCACGTTTTTCGTCGTGAAAATAAGCAAAAATGAAGGAAATTTTCTTTCCCTGGCGAATGGTACATTATTTTAAAAAAAAACGCGTCCACAGTATTGTGCATCGCGTGATTGCACATTGACTGAAATTTTTTCAAAACTTTTGGTTTAAAAATATTTGAGTTATTGACACGTCTGAAAAAACTCGCGAACAAGCCCTTAAAATCAACGACCGAGCGAGATGGCGCAACAGTAATACACTGGACTCACGTTCTAGTCATTCCGGCCATCCTGATTCGGTTTTCCGTTCTCTCTCGAAACCTCCACACGTGAATGCTATGACAGTTTCTTTAAAATGGCCATAGCCGATTAGTTCCTCAGTTCCTGGCCTTGAGTAAAGTTGAGCGTCGCTGTCATTAGTGGCCTCACTCATCAGACGTAAATATTGCCAATTAATCCATTCATTAATTCAATAATTATTTAAATAAAAAGATATGCCACTTTTTTTTAAGTCAACTGAAGATTATAAAATAATTTATCCTTTTAAAATACTTGAAAGATCTAAATCGAAAAACATGGTGCGTATGCAATAGATAATATACGGAGTGTAGAGAGTAGCTGCCATTTATAAAAAAACTCACACAATAATTCATATAACTTGCAGAGCAATAAATTGTTAGTGATAAAGGTGCATCACTTATCTAGCTCATCGGGAAGTTAGATTAACGTGGTATATCAAATTTTTTTTTTAAGTAATCTTTTTACAATTCTTTCTTGTATTGCATTGTCATCCAGTTCAGAGATACGTTTAAATTTCCAAGCATCTAGCTAATCGGGAAGTTAGTTTAAATTCGTTTGCAAAATTCGTACTAGACAGACAAGAAAACGAGTTAATAAACACGTGGTGAAATCAAACCGAAAATACAAAAACTTTTAAAAAATCCTGGGTAACGGTTTTTGCCTGTATGCGAATATTTTCATGGGTGATGCATATGTAAGAAACTGTTTGACCCAGAAATTATTTGCATTCTATTCCGGCGCATTATTCTATAGGTATTCACGTACTTATAAACTGTTTTCTCATGTTAAATATTATACACATTTTAGAACTTGAATAATTTCCCTATCGTTTATGTCCTGCGCCTTCTAAATAAGTAGACTATGTAATCTAAGCACACTCTTACTCCAGCTATGGTTAATTCTTCTCCAGGTTGGAAAGAAAATGTGTTTTCTTATGGGAGAGTTTGGCACAAGGAACATTTCTGGCGCTAGTTTCACTGCCATCACTAACGTACCTAATACGAGCCTATAGTATGTAATTTAACTTAACTTGGTAAAGAGAGGTCATGTTATTTAATATTTAAGTGAAAACAGGGGCGTCATTTCAGGTTTTTCTAGGGGGGGGGGGGGCAAGATTTTGTTTTCTGGCGACAGTGACCTTGTTGCATCTTTTTTATTAATTAATTATGTATAAATTAGATACTACTTTAATAATACAACTTCAGTTTTATGTCATTGAGTTAGCATTATTTACATTTAAAAATACAAAAAAAAAATATATTTATACACATAAAATTCTAAATCCAAGGGGGGGGGGGCATTTGCCCCTCCCCCCCTGTAGACCCAAATGACGCCCCTGAGTGAAAAACAAACCACGTTCGGCTTTTAAATTATAAACTTCATGTAACTTTATATCCAATCAAGCTCTGTGATTGGTCAGTTTAATCCCTTACCGACACGAGCGCAACAACCGGCAGAAATTATCCCTGTGCCAAACTTTCAACACAGATCTTTGTAACTTGTAGTAGACGTAACCTTACTCCTGCCCAACCAGTAAACTCGCGAGACACGCTGCATTGCTGGCACATGTGTCGTTCTTGCTCTTTAGTCTCGTGCTGTATTCATGAGAGAAATCTGTTAGCGCGAACAAAGACGGAGAAGAGGAAGAAGGACGGGGAAGGAAATGATAAAAGGTTAAGTTGGAGGAAAAGCGAAAAAAATATGAATGATCGTGATGTAGGTTGAGGAAGGGAAGGGGAGAAGTTACAAAAGGGTGTTATGGGATATTATGCTTGAAGATGTTCGCCTTCCTGCGGCCATATTGTAAGTTTGTGGACTGGAAACAATTGCTCGCTCATAACATTCCTCGTCGTTTTTACGCACAAGGCGATGTCTTAAGGGGGGAGGGTGTTATACAATTTTATTGTATTTTCAGTCTTTTATCCATAACATTCACCTATTCAAATTGTATTATCACAATTTCCTCTCCGACAAAGTATAGGATATATTATCGGTAAGCTGCTTGACATAAATATTAACGGAATCTTTCATTTATTTGTCACGCAGAATCATTGCAAGAGAATTATAAGTCAACTACCAAGAATTCTCTTACAATTATTCCGTATGACTAATTAACGAAATATCCCATTATCATTTATGTCAAGCAGGTTGCCAAGAATATATTCTATGTGTTGTCGGAGAGAAATTTTTGATAATACAATTATAATATATATTATATATATATATATATAATGGCTCAAAAACTGTAAATGCAATAACATTGCCTAAAGGCCTTTTCACACGATCAAATTTTGCTTCAATTTTCTGTCAAATTTATTGAATTCAATCTTTTGAACGTCGCGTGACGCCATGTTGACGTCATAATCGCTGCTATTATGTCTTTTAATTAATTGAATGTCGTGAATTTTGTCAAAGATTTTTGTTTCCAACATGTTTGAAATTTTCTTGAATCAGAATATTTTAGAATAAAGCAGAGATTTTTCTGACTCTATTTATGCAAATGACACATTATTTGAGTTCTGTATGCTAATTTAACCACATTAAAAATAAAACTTAATATTATTAATTTTAAATAATACATTAAAAAATAATAAGACATTTTATAATAGCAAAACAAAATATTTTTATGTCGGCAAAGTTAGCTGATAATTGTAAAATAGGTACATTATTTATTTTGTGCATAATTTGTTTACTAATCATGTGATAACTTTTCAAGTGGTCTCTTCAATCTTTATTGGATACAATTTCTTGAACCGACACGCTATTCAATAAATTTAATTCAAATAGTTGAATTCAATAAATATTTGATCATGTGAAAGGGCCTTAACCCTCCCCCTTAAGGGCGTTCACGTAGCAAATATTCATAATTTAATTTTTGTACATCATATTGTTCGTTTTATATACGTTTCTTGCGATTGGACTACATTTTCCGATTGTAAAAATTTTTTAGCTCTCATAGTCTTCCTATAATGACACGACAAAGTGAAAATTTGCAAGTTACTGGAACATAGCAATAACAAAAACCAAGTGGCTTACTCAAATGAAGTAATTTACACTGACATTATATATAATGGGCCAAATGTGAAAAGATTTAAAATCACAAAATAAAATATTCCTTTGTACTTTTTTTAGAAAATCTGAACATAATGAAAATTTACTTAATTTTTGGCAATTTTTAAAAAATACATAGTTACTTTGTTAAGTGTTTTAAATCTTTTAGCACATTATCCATAATATTTCAACGTAAATTATTTCATTCTAGTAAGTTGCTTGGTTTTTCTAGTTACTATGTTCCCGTTACTCGTAAATTGTGACTTTGGCATGCCACTGTAAGAAAAGAACTAGAGCTAAAAAAAAAAAATTACAAGTTGAAAATGTAGGAACAAATAATGCGTATAAAACGAGCACTTTGTCATGGAAACATAAAATTATGAATTTTTACCATGTGAACACCCTTAAGGGAGCCTCCTATCACGCACTTCAAATGCGTCGCTGTGTGTTCGTAAATACGTTTCCTTTTTTAACGAAACTATTCCACGTGCGCCCATTGTGCCAATGTAAGAAAAAAACACTTCTGATAAGGATGGCATGTCAATTTTAAATGTTTAATTTTAATAATTTTTATATTATACGCTACATATATGTTAAATGTATATTTTCATTTTTTTTTATATTTGCACAATACATTGTTTTATTTTGTAGATATACATTGTAACTATTTTTCACTGCAATGAAAATTTTCTAGCTTTAATAGTTTTATGTATAATGGCAAGTAAAAGCCAAAAGTTGCATGAAACCGTTTTATACAAGAAACGAAAACCAATTGACTTACAGAAACGAAATAACTCACACTGAAGGAAAAAAAAAAGTTCAATGCTGTTTTTATTCGTGTCTAGACATAGCCCGCGACACTGTTCTTCAGTGGAAATTATTTCAATTCTGTATGTCAGTTGGTTTCCGTTTCGTGTATAAAACCGATTTATGCTAATTTCGGCTTTGACATGTCATTATAAAAAACTATGAAAAATAGAAAATTTTCATTGTTTAAAAAAAAAGTCATAATGTATGCCCATAAATCAAACAGTCTCGTACAAATATAACAATTATTAAAACTATTAAAATTTTTCAGGGACGCCCCCCTTCTTTTTTTTCCCCGTGAAAACACAAAGTTCATTGAAAACATCCGAAATATGCACCATGTAGTTACTGAAAGCAGTTGTGTATCTTACCGTCTACTTCAATCAAAGCAAATAGTTTTAATACTAACAGAATGCCACCATATTTAGAGACGGATCGCGAGGTACGTGGTTCCACAGAGGACGTGAAGTTATGAATACAAACATGCAAATTTCACGTTATCATTTGGGGAAATGCTAGAATTCGCTGGCCTATAGTACTATGTTTACCTGAAATCACTCAGTGATGCTATTGGTTCACTTCGTATCTATGTATACGTGCATTTGCAATTCAAGATAGCGGATATTTTATAGTGGACCTTACATTATTGGTTGATAAACTCTTTCAGCTGCACCATACAACCTATCAGCCAACAGCAGAAGCCAGATGAGCATACAGTAACTTGCAGTCTATTCTGATGTCAGATAATAACACTGAAGGTCCCTAGTTATTGCTGGAATCACAATAGCGCTACGAAACTACTACTCGAGCACAACAATTAGTCTCGTTGGAAAATTGTGAACTACCGCTGTGTTATCCTTGACGACCATGCGCAACTGGTGTGGCACACCACAGCACCGGTCATAATACTGTGGCACAAGCAGCTGGCTTAGTTTTCTCCGCTTCGTCTCCGCTGACCGTGTGCCATGAACTGATGTCAGGTGCAGTACATTTCCCCTCCCTGTGACATGTCTAACTACTACCAGCGCCACGCTTCTTCCACTCACACGGGGACTAATTGACATGGTATAGCAGTACGTCTCCACTAACCTATGCATACTCAAGCCCCGTCTATTCGTTCATTGTCTGCTGTTCCACTGAGCAGCGGGGCCGCGGTGGCCGAGTGGTCAGACTATTCGCCTCCCACCAAGGCGATCCGGGTTCGATTCCCGGCGGGGTCAGTCCCAGGATTGTCGCATGCCGTCGGCCAGCGGGTTTTGTCGGGGATCTCCCGTTTCCCCCACCCCTTCATTCCGGCACTGCTCCATTTTCTCCTCATCTCACCTCCACCAACGCTAAAGACCTTGTTAAGCACTGACCAAAATCTCTCACTCACTCCACCCAGTAGCAACTAGTGGACAAGTGGCCGGGGATTGTGTACAAATAGGACAATGGATTCTAACACGCGTGTCGTTGAACTCGCGAAATACTCCTTTCCCTAATAATAAACAATAATCTCTTGTAAAATGAATTAATGCAATTTACTACCGTACCACCAATTTAACCAACATTTTTGCAAAAAAAAAATATTCCGGGTTTTTTATGAATAAAAACGGAAATACTCACTATTCAGAATCCGCGCCGCATCTGCCATTTTTTTCGTCACAGACGCCACGACTTTGATTCGCTCAAAAGTTATTTTATTCGTTTCGCACTCTTCGTGTGGCGCAATTGTGACTCGTACATAATGAGTGAATGTGCATGGTTGTTGCAGGCACCCTGCACGTGCCACTGTCGGAGGCTGGCAACAGCGACGACCGGCCACGAATGACGGCTCGCCAGTTACGACGATGGCACAAGACTAACGGCCAGGACGCCGGGGGCCGCGGAGTGTCCTGACATCCGGAGGTCCTGGGCTCGTCTCGCACCAGGGACCGTGACCAGACGTGGATCTGAGCGCGCGGCGACCGTCCAGCCGCCCTTCTTCACCCCCCTCCCCCCCCCAACTTGGCAGGATCCATATGTCGCTGGGCAACTGGCGATGTGATCCTCCCCCCAAAACACACACCCTTACTTGCGTCATTTATTTATTTACATTTAATTATGTACACTCAAACAACTTCACCGACTTCATAGAGCCACAAATGAAAACAATAAGGCAATCCGCCAGAATCTATATTCAGGAACCCTCCCAGCATTCACAGAGTGATTTAGGACAATCTTGAAAACCGAAATCAGGATTCTCTAGAATCCTAGGTGTGTTTTACCACTGCTCCACATGTTTTTTAAATTAAAATTAAGTATGTTATCACATACATTTGGAAAAACACTTATTTAATTTAATACATTTGTAATTTTTCCCATTAAATTGCAATAATATAATGCCCCACTCCTAAGCAAGAAGTAAAAAACATAGGGTGGCCGGTATAACATTATTGGAATACAGGCTAACCCCCTCCCCCTTCTTCGCGAACAGAATATCTGGTTCCGCCCCTGACCACACACATACTCGCCCTGGCTGTGCAATTTCCACTCTTCCCACACGTGCTGGCCACGTTGGTGTCTTGCGATATATTGTTCTTTTTTATTCTATGAAAATTTTGCATTCTTTCATAGCTGCAAATATCCAAAGAAACTTATCCTGCAGCTGAATTATTATACATCATTCACAAATACTGTTTCTACCTTAATAACAGCAAAATCTCCAAACACGCATAACTGTCACTTCAAAAGATTGTACAGCAAGCAATACCCTTTGTCTACTACATGATCCCTTTGTGGCTGCACGCGAAACTTCCGAGGCAAGTTTAGACTTGCGTGCTTGGCATAGGAGCAAAACCCAGGACACAGCCTCCTTCAACCATCTCCGGATTTTATGCTATTACAAACCCAAAGAAAAACTGACTACGGTGGATCCTGGTATTTGTAGAAGAAATTATATTTTCAACATGTGTAGCTGGAAGATGAGACTCTGTGCTGTGATATGATTTGCAATTAAACTGTAGCATCTCTAAGTGCAGCTATTTTGCTAATGCAATCTTTATTCCTGAATAAGTGTGTGCTATTGTCACATTTTATGAATACGTACGATGATACAGCTTCCTTTTCCTCTTACCCAAAAAAATAAAGCAACACTTGGTTGTTACAGTCCATTGATTATGAAAACCACGCACAGAGGACCACATTTTCAGTTTTGCAGTTTACTTCTCATTTGATGTTTAATGGTAAAGATTAGATTCTAAATGTGTGAGAGAATGCCTATGTATGTAAAGATAGGCGTGTAAATGTGTCGTGCATGGTGAGTCGGCATTACATAATGTCTTGGCTTTACAGATGCATCATGCTGATTTAATACATAAATCATGCACTTCAGAAATGTGTATTTAAGCTAAAGCTTTGCTCATTATTATTAGGTGTTAAGAAACGGGTATCTCAAAACAATCTGAATAACATAATCATTCAAATGTTTGATCATTCCAGAAATACTATAAATCATTGTTGGATGTTAAGCTTTCATTGTAAAAAGTCACAATAACTGAATTGTTTTTATTGATTCTTTGCACTGTCATGAATCACTATGTGGCAGGAAGTGAGGAAACTTGTGATTAATGTATTATATAATTGTAATACATTGCATCTAATGACATGCACTGTTTGTGATTATTGTAAAGCATTATTGTACAGGATTTTTAAATTATACACAAACACTTATAAATGTAATAATTTAGAAGACTATGGCACTGTACCTTTCTGTGGGATGCGAATTAAAAAAAAAATATTTGGTATTATCTTCTTTATTTATGAAAAATAATTACAAATACAATTTACAGTTTAGTTATTTTTATTTACGTGTTGACTGTAATATTTTGATTCACAGTAACTAAACAAATCCAATTGCTTGGCAAATTTGAAATGCAAATAATTAGATTCAATTTTGTCATTCTGGGCATGTATAAGAACACAATTATTTAATTGTTGTCAATGAAAAATATTGTTATTAATTCTAATATTGTAGTTTCCTTTAATTGTTGTAAAATATAAACAAAGTTTAAAAACAAAAGGAATAACACACCTTCAACCTCTTTTAGGCCAGCTCACCTGGCCGTTGAACATTAAGTATGTTAGAAACACAATTTTTTTTGTCAAACTAATAATTGTATTTCCAATGTGTTAGCCTATTTCAAGAAACATATTTCAGAGAAGAGATGCTGGGTACTTTCAATACATAACCCACGTTAAAAACAGTTTCCAAGCTCTCAACTTTCTCGTACACATGTCTATCAAAATCTAGTACCCAGATTAATATGAAATTGCCAATTTTTATATCCAATGTAGTTACACAACATGTCAACGTCTAGATTTTACTAGTCTTTGAACTTACTTACCCTTAGTCAAAAACTTACTTGACAAAACTACTGTAACATATTCCCCAGCGACTAAGATGTCATGAGCTTTTTAAGGAAAACTACAATATTACTTGTGGTAATGTTTTTGAATGCTAAAATAATTTGTTAAAAACAGAAGTAGATAAAAATAATTTTCACTAATTTTCTGGCATTCAAAAACATTCCCAAGAGGGAAAAGTTTCTGTGAATTATATAATTTACTAAAGTAAGTTTTTACAACAAGCAATTTCTAAAAACCAGTAATTCTGACCTTGGGATTGCATTACGCAAAACTTTAAGAGCATAAAAACTTTTTTTATTGATTGAATATGTCATCAGAAGTAAATTCTAAAAAACTAAAAAGTACTTGATACAAGCATAAAACAATAAATTATTTGTGTCAAGATAAAAAAAATTAACGCCAATCAGCAGTATATTCCCAGGTTCAATAATCACTACAACTTACTAAAATATTTCATTTTTTACAATAATTAAATGTGACTAGCTTTTGACATAAACCTACAGCTACTTACTCAAGAGGGAAAAAAAACGCTTCACAGTTTTGATGCTCTAGCAAATACAGTAGAGGATTCAAACACAGTAATTAATGTCTACATTTAGTAGTTATAACAAAAAATTATTTTTTACGTTAAAAATCAACCATTCACAAATCCGAGTCCTAGCAAAATAAAATAACACAGTGTACAGACTAATGTAAGATTCACATTTACTCGTTAAGTTGTTTGGTTCAACTGTAGTAAATCTGGCACATCATCTGAAATATTCATGATCAGAATAAACTTTTACATAGTTATGCTTAGACACAATTGCAGATTGTGCAAAATATATATTCAAAAGTATCAATACATACTAACACTGAACAAATACTGTACATTGTAATGTAGTTAAATTTCAACTGTATTTATAAGATTAGTATTCAAAGCTTTATTGTATTTTGTTCAACTGACACAGTGTTTAAGAAATATACGTACAGTATAATTTACAGGATCAGATTATTTTACAAGAAAACACACATAAGCCAGTATGAATACTTGTACACGTTTTCTGCATTTTTTTGCTGCTTACTAATTAGTGCTACAAACTGTTGGGAAAAAATGTATAGACATTATAACAGTTTAAGAATAAAAAATATAAAATTTAAGATATGTATAAGTTTTGTGAACTGTTTCCTGATGAAGTTTATTTTTTTATATTTGGACTTACCTTATGTAATCCTGCGTTGTTCACAGACAGAAGATTATTCAGAATATCTTGTCACGAGGCATTCAAATATTTCAAATGACTGATATAACTCTGTGAGGTAGTTAGGTTGATACCTGCCCAGGCCATCAAAAGACGTGCGTGTAGATCTTCGGCAGATAGTTTATTTCAAAATTACTCAACATGTGTGAGTGATGTCTGTGTAGTAATAACAACATTGCACATATGCATAATTATTTCACGTCCTCCACTAAAACTTATTTTCATGTGGCCAAAAATAGCAGTACCAAGTATGTAATATTACAACCCTTTTGAAGATACGGAAATCTTAATATTTAGGCATGTTCAACACACTTTTACCTTCAATATTACATCATGAATGTCTCAAAGAGGCTACCTATCTGCGAGACGACTTCCTGCCAGTTGAGTGACGTGAATAGAAGCTAGGGTGAGACAAGATGCACATATCTGGGTCGTCTTTAGCACTTTTACACCTCAGGCGTACAAAATATGTTTAACCAGACAGCCACATTAAGGCCTCTGCCTACCTTGTTTACATGGGGAATCAAAACATTGTTAAAATTAATTAAATCTTTATGCACCAATTTTGAAGACAACTCTATCACACAAAAAGTATTATGGATAAAGTTTATAAAATAACGCTGAGATAGAAAGGTTCTGTTAAAACAAAACAAAACAAAACAAAAAAAAAAAACATTCCTTCATTATGTTTTAATATAAATTTCTTAATTCTGTGTAATATATTTGTTATTATTGGTGAAATTTCTTATGTGGCATTCAATACCCTTCCAGAAATTTCACGCAGAATATGTTTTGTTTGGAATAGTTCTCCTTTCTTGTTTCTCCTTCTTCCTCAAATTTAGACAGGTTGGTTAGTTCCAACTTCCTGATCAGTCCACCTTCTCTTGGATTTGCTGATGTTTCTTCTTCCTTTTAGAATGTACTTTTTTTTAGTAGTAGTTTTGGGATACGTTCACTGTTCATTCTTTCTAAGTGTTCTTTCCACTCATATCTATTTTCTTAATCTTTTTATTTAAATTGTACATTTGAAATGGTTATCTTAAGTAACCACTGATAAGTATTTAAGACTTACATTGACTCTCATTTAAACTCAGTGACTACAAACTAGGTAGGATGAGCCCTAAACATCAAAAACAGTGTCATAAGCTATTAGGGGCGCGGTCTACCGCAATTTTCATCACCATTTTTTTATTTTCTATTTGTACCAGATTTTTTTTTTCTTATATTAGACACAAAATGTGACTAAATTTGGCTCTTGTGAAATTTTTTTATCTCTCATAGTTTTCGCGTAATGGCTTGTTAAAGTCATATTTTGCATGTTTCCGTTTTAATGACCACACTAAAACAAATTGATATACCAAACTCAAAAAAATCACAGTGGATAAAGACATTGCAGGCTACAATGTGATGCTCATAAAAATAAAGAATAAAAATTATTTGTATTTAAAAATAATATATTGAATTTTTAAAATATTTATTTTCAGTTTCAGCATTTTTTTTCAATTCTAATAATTTTTATTTTTCAATTTTATGAGCATGTCATTGTAGCCTGCCAATTTGTTTTAGTGTGGTCGTTAAAACGGAAACATGCAAAATATTACTTTAACAAGCCATTACGCGAAAACTGTGAGAGATAAAAAAATTTCATAAGAGCCAAATTTAGTCACATTTTGTGTCTACAATAAGAAAAAAATATCTGGTACAAATAAAAATAAAAAAATGGTGATGAAAATTGCGGTAGCCGCGCCCTTAAGCAAGCAGCTCAGACAGACAGGAACACGAAGGACAACAACCACTGCCTGTGCTCAAGAAATGTCCCAAAACTTGCCTCAAACCCAGGTCTAAATTAAATGTGAGTTAAGTGTGTAACAGGGTAAGGTACATTAATTAATGCAGAAAGATTGTATTGAAATCTGTAAGAATTTGAAAGAAAATACAGATAAATAAAAAAAATAGCTATCTGAGATCACAATTTTTGCCATCTTCTTGAGAAAATATTCTGCCAGAGTGATATACTTCTCTTGTGCCGGAATTAAAGTAACAAAAATCAAGCTGTTTCAAATATATCACCAGAAACCCGTCACATTAACAACATGCTTGCTCTAAAAAGATGACCAAAATAATTTTCTAGGATTCCTACTTTTTTTCCTACACTGACTTTTAGTGCCTGTCAATTTCAAAAAATGTTTCCTTGTGTCTAGGTATGTACCACATTCTCTTTACGTTACATCAACTGTGGTTAACTAGATGCTAAGTATTAATAAACAATGAAACAATGGAATGCCAGGTAGGCACTCTGAAACAAAAAGAAATAAAAGCACACCAACCAGACAGGTGACACCTCAAACCTCAGTCTTTATCTTCTGCTGAATGATTTGCAACGTCGGTCGATTTCAAAATTAATTTTAGGCACATCTGAACTCATCAGTACAGAATACAGAACATAACCTTTTTAAATTTATCCTTACTAACATGAGGGTTCTTTTTTAATAAATTTCAAGGGGCCGCGGTGGTTGAGGGTTCAGACCTCTCGTCTTCCACCAAGGCGAACTGGGTTTGGTTCCCGAATTTTTGCATGTGGGAATCGTGTCGGACGATACCGTTGGTCGAAGGTTTTCTCTGGGATCTCCTGTTTCCCCTGCTCCTTCATTCCGGCGCTGCTCCATACTCACCTCTTGTCTCCCCTCAGCAGCGCTGAAGACCTCGATGTTAAGCGCTGACCAAAATCTCTCCCTCTCTCTCTTTTAATCATATCAATCACACATACATTAAAAACAATATACTACTGTCTTTCTTAACATGTTTTGCACTGGGTGTCAACAAAGTATTTCATCGTTACTCCAAACATTTAGCAAACAATCTCAATTCATGAAAATGTGATATTTTCACACTGGCTAGTACTACTCACTCCTAACGATTAGTACGACACATCACCACCACCACTTTCAAATTACAACTGTATTCTGGGATCACAAACACTTACTATGATTGGCGCTACAGCTTATGCTCGATTCCTCTGAGAGTAAGGAAAATACGGTATTTAGCCGGCCTTGCCTTCTAAATACGTTGGCTGGTACGTTTCACTAGTAAACCACTCAGGCATTTACAACTCGCCTAGTACTGCGCAGGTAGCCTGTATTGTGCGCTAACGATGGAACTTCTCTCAAAAATTTTTAACTTCTAAAATTATTCCAAACTGGTTTCATGATGTCACGCCAGGCTGACCATTCTCTCGACAAGCAGATCGTCAGGTCATTTGTATAAGTTAAATCCAATTTATGTAACATGCATTGTTTGCTGAAACTATTTTGCTGCAAATTAACCTGTGCGTGTGAATACATACCATCGTACAAGTACCCTAATGGGTTTTTTAAATTTGTTCTCTACACTCATATTTAGTTTCAAGTCTTTTGGAACCCAAAGAACTCAAATTCCACTGTAGATATCACTCAGACATGTTGTTGCTTCAAGCTTTTACTCCGGGAATAAAAACAGAGTTAGTAGTAAAGTAATTACAACTATTCAGTATTTGCAAGACATTTTTCCAAACAGAAAGTGATTTACGAAGGGTGCCGTCTAATGTGAACTGTGTTTGCGAAGGGGGGTGAGGGGCAAAGTGAAGTGTGTCGGAGGGAGATGGGATAGTGTGACGTGGAAAGCACAGGGCTCCTTTCATAAAATGAAAAACATTACAAAGATTGTAGAGACAGGTATTAGTTGTAACTGAGTTTGATGAACTACAGTGTGTAGTGTATCTAGGCAGTGTGAGCGTGACGTGAAGCAACAGTTGTAGTAACTGCGTCAAGATTTCTCGCCAGCTAACTGACCAGACGAATGTCGTCAACTACTTTTGACTACAAGGCCTTTGCTAATTCTGTCGAGGATAGTTGTGTATTGCTATATTTTCTGTAATGCGAAACATGTTGTACAAAGTGTAATGAGTGCTTGTTTAGTAATTGTACTCGTAAAAAAAAAACTGTTAAGCTTCAAGGGAAATAAAACTGCAGTTTTCTATTTAAAAAAAAAGTGAAACATATCTGTGGTAATGTAAAATATGTACGAAGATTTTATTTTTAAAATTATAAGAACTGTTTGAAATTGTAAATATGATACTTGGAATTTAAGATGACAAAAACAATGTCATTTCATTCATTTTTGAAAGTACTTGTATTTGTAGCTAAGTATTGTACACAGCTGAATGAGTGTTTTCAAGGAGTTATGTTTTCTTGCAAGTTTGACATCATGGTGAAACTTAAAACACTGGTCTACGATCATGTTAGTATACATAAACTTGTTGCTAGTGTAAAACTTTTATGTACATATTCCTATGGTAATTGTGTATTCATGATATCCTTGGAGGTGTATCAAATAAATTATTTCAACTCTGGGCTTTGATAATTAATACAATATTTACACTTGTAACTAATTAAGCACTGTGGTTAAGTGAATTTTTCCTGTAGTTTAGTTCCCTCACACATAATCAGTCACTAAACATGTCTGATGTTACGTACCAGTCAAATGCCAGCTACGTAATTTGTGATGCCAAGTTTTGCACAATATGGAACAAAGGTCACTTGAAGTGATTATACAAAGGTTACCAACATTTAAAAATTTATCTATGCAGCTGTATTTGCAAAAAGTAAAGGAAAAAGATTAAATACATTCCAACAACTTTGTACAGTAAGCCCTCACTGTATACCGATTCATAATTGCATTGTTTGTATTTTAATACAGATTGTTATTCACTTAACTATGGCTGTCGATTCATTTAGTGTAATTTGTAACATGATTCCTTGCTCTGTTTCTTTCATCACGAGTTCTCTTATTACGTGCTGTCTAAATTGCACAACACTTCATCATTGTTCTACCTTCCTTCCTTTTACTATTGATGCCACAATATAATTACTGTAATCCTCCAAAAAAAAGCATCTCATTTAGGAAAAAGAGCAATTACTTCTAAACAAATGAGAACATATGAACGTATTTGGAACAGTAAATAAAAACATTTAAAATGACATTATTCCTGCTGTTCTTTTATTATAACAACTAAAATTCTGTATGCAAACCATAAATAATGCTATGATTGAACTGAACAGGCTAAAAATAAAATTGTGGGTGTATTATAATCAAGAACCTAATGTCAAGAAAGTCAGATGTCTGAGAGCGTTTGTTGTTCATTTCTCGGGTGTTAGTAAGTTATGTACACCAAAAAGAATTTACTAAATTACGAAACGTCACGAGGGTAGCCAAGGTAAAGTAAAATTTCAATTTGAGTTTTTTATTTTATAAAGTGTATGACACAACAATAGCATTTAAAGTATCGGTACATTAAGACGTACAATAATATATTCTGTGTTAGCGTTGGAATGTCTCGTATATGCGTGTCTAATGCCTGTATTCAGAATATAGCTGAAGGTGTTGCATCAATGAGATACTTCCTCAGCAGGCAATCCTTCATTGTGTGTTTCATGGTCTGTTGATGAGCTCCACAGCCACAGGTTGGTAAGTTGCAAAGTCCTCATATATACATGGAAGCACTGCATCAGGCATGACCTGTTCTCAAGCAATTTAGTCTCATCCAGATAGCTCCTTTTAGTTTGAACACTTGTAGTTTATTGATAGGGTATATGTAATATCTTGATATGAGATCTTGCACCATTCATCTTTGATATTGAAGTTACATCATATACTTTGCCATATTGGGTTCCTAGATTTTAGCTCGTTTTTTGGGAAGGCCATTTTAGGATCTCCTGAGTTGGGATACCTTTGGGTGGTTGGGACGGTGTAGTTTCTTCCATTCTCTTTCTGTTGCTTCCTGTCATCTGAGATGTGGTGGTGGTGGAATTTTACTATGGTATTAAGCCAGGGAATAGGTGTTTACTTCAATGCACCCGTGATAATTCTCGTATATTCATTAAGGGTGTTCAAGTGCAAAAAAATCATAAATTTATATTTTTACGAAATATTGTTTGTTTTGTAGACAATACTTGTGAGTACATTTTACTCTTACGAAACAATTTTAGCTCACATAGTTTTCTTATAACAGGGTGTCAAAGTCAAAATTTGCTTGTTACACTGCCATGAAAATAGTGAAAACCAACTGACCTACTTAAACAAAACAATTCGCTGTGAATTTACATCCCATGAGCTATGCAACAAAACATTAAAAAACCCACAACGTATCTTTTGAATTTTAAAAAAAATCGCAAAAGTACAGAAAAAAACGTTGCAACTTAAGCAATTTTTTTTTAAATACGAAAACCGGGCACTGGAATTTTTTAAGTGTTTTATTACGTAGCCCATAGTATATTATTTTACTGTGAATTTTTTCACGTACGTAAGTCAATTGGTTTTCACTGTTTTCATGGCAGCAGAACATGCAAATTTTTAACTTTGTCGCACCGTTATGAGAAAACTGTGAGAGCTAAAATTGTTTCGTAAGAGGAAACTTAACTCACAAGTATTATCTACAAAAATAACACTATTTCATATAAATATAAAATTATGACTTTATCGCAGTTGAACACCCTTAAGTTAGATGTCGACCTTCTTAGTATGGACCCTACATTGTCACCTTGGGGCACAGTAATCAGGCACATGGTATAGTAGTGTGAGGGCTGTGATGCGGAGTGTTTAAAAAGTGCAGTTTGCTAGTATTCAACAAACTAATTGTGTACGAGAGTTTCATCACAACCTTGCTAACCCCTGACTTTTGAGCATCCTGGTTGTTTGACCGAAAAACCTGGCTAACTCCAGCAGGGTATTTTTCATGTATGCATAAAATCACAGCCAAGACGCTTGGATCAAACTGACAAGAAGGTAAATTAACAACGCTTTTAGTTTGCAGGCCGTAAAGTTAGAGATTTTTCTCTGTCTACATCCTTCCATACTCTGATCTGGTTTGTATTATCTACTTTCACCTCTGTGCTTGTTATACACCACACTTTGTTTGTGAAATGGATACTGTTAAAAAGAAAGTACAGCAGTAAACATTTTTGAAAAAAATTTTAGTACAGCTATGATGCTGATCTGAAAACTGCTTTGGCGAATTTTGTCTCTTAGTCAATCATCAAGCTTCTTGGAAATATAATGTGAGTTAAGGTTAGGTTTGTAATTAAAAAGCTAATTTCAATCACTTTTAACAAAATGCCAGTACTTTTTATAAAAAATTTTGGAACTGAAAGAAGAATGTTTCCACAATGTAGAGAAATCAAACTGCGCGTTTCATTAAACAATGACGCAAAAGGATGCTGTCATCACGGGAAGGAAATAACAACCTGCGTGAGTGTCGATTCATCACACGCCACTTGAAAGTACACAAAAGTGATACAAAACATAGTAAGGTTGAATGCAATCTATTTTTAACCACACAGA
The DNA here is from genome assembly GCA_003012365.1 of Medauroidea extradentata. Classification (NCBI taxonomy): domain Eukaryota; kingdom Metazoa; phylum Arthropoda; class Insecta; order Phasmatodea; family Phasmatidae; genus Medauroidea; species Medauroidea extradentata. The sequence goes on along the minus strand of PNEQ01035233.1, from coordinate 24,851 downwards.
AACTGGTACTTTTTTTTATGGGACCTATATTTAAATTTATATACTTTGTAAATTTTAATGATGCAATTATTTGAGGGACTAACTTATTTTTGAAGCAATATTGTTATAAAAAAATTGGGGTTAATCAACTCCTAATGCACTGAAATGTAGAAAAAATTTACTAGATGCGGATGTGGGCAGAATTAATTCTTCTGAGCAAAGAAATGTACTAAATGTACTTCATTCAGTGTCATTTGCAATTAACGTAGTCATTCTAAGAACCTAACCCTGACATTAAACAAAGGCTTACTACAGTATATTATCAGCAAGCAGTTGAACATCTTTCCCTAAAATGGATTCCTGAAACAGTTCCAGACCAAGGCTGAGATATTCCTTAACAAAGATCATGACTGATTCCTCTTCCATTTACTGTCCTTGGTTCAAGTTGTGTGTTACAATCTCCACTGACCTCGCTGTCAAAGAAACGTCAAGCCCACATCTTGTATCCTATCTTTTCCTATAATCGGAAACTTTTGCCTCAGCCTGTACATTTTGAAATAACATATTCCAAAATTATGTTAAAGTAAAAATATTTCTTCTAATACTAAAAAAATATGTAACATACAGTAACAGTTTAACATTATTATCATTCTTCATAGTTTCCGGGTTAGTCTGGTAAATTACCTACACCTTCCACTGTTTTAACTCCATTATTAAACTTTTCCTTTCCACTTCTCCTAGCTCTCTCAATCTCTTGCTCCTACCACATCTTCTTCCATTTTCCTTGTGGCCCTTCACATCATCTGCAGTAATTTGAGACAATTTTTCAAGCATTTATACTTTGTGAACAGCAGTAGTTAATGGGAAAAAAATACATGTCACATGTTATCAACAATGGTAAACCTAAAAATGGTCAGTATACACGTATTTTCTCTCACATTACGCAATGTAAAAATTCCGGAAGAAACTAATCAAGTAATCACAGATGATGGTACTCCACGCCCACATTCTTCTTAAGACTTTAATGGTAAGTAAAAGTCGCATGGTTAGCCTAGGTAAAGTAAAATTTCTGTTTAAAGCGGTCGAAAAGTAACCTGAGTAACTTGATTAAAGTTTACAACCATCCAGTAAGTCGCAACAACGGCTTCTCGATCAACACATAGTTGAGAGCAGGATAAGCTGCTGTTAGCATATGAAACACGCAAAGTAGCACAAAATAAATGTAAACGCATATTAACCCAAAACACAACAAAGTGAAACTGACTGTGCTATGTTCAACATGTGGGGAACATAGGAGTACAACAATGTATAAAATGAAAAAAACAATAGAAATAAGGCGACTGTAACGTTCAGTAAAATATCTTTAACAAATGTTTAAAATAATGTAAGTCGGCTTATTTTGAATTCCAATCATTTTAAAACCCTGAATTGTTTGCAAGTGTTTACACATAGCCTACAAACTCTGCCAGCCCCTGTATATGAACTCTTTCTCACACAATGTATTCATTATAATTCAGTCATTCTTGTTACTACTACAACCATCATGACCCTTGCAAATTTCATCCCAATTGTAGCTATTTTTTTTTAAACTTCTTATCCACGGTTTAAGTTTCCATTTCATTCATAACTATGGGTAGAGTAGAGGTCTTAAATAGTACTTATTTCTTCCTCGAGGTCATATCTCTTTCTCATGGTACGTATTTCAAACACCTGATAAAATCACCCGTTTGCTGTCATCCCTAAGACACTTCTTCCTTGCTTCCGCCATACTCTTCCAGAACACTTCCCAGCATCTTTAATTGTTTTCAACTTCAAACACTAAACTCTTGTTTTTTCTGACTGTGTCAATTTTCCTTAAGGCTCGGTTTCAGTCGCCATATTGAATTTTATTATTTTTTGCTTTTTTGGAATTCTAAGAAGAAAAATGTTAAATACGAGATTGTAGTTCAAATTATATTTATATTTCGCTACAGTACAGACCTTGCAATTTAATTGTTAACTTATGATTAAGCTACAATCTGTGTGGCAAAATTTTTTATATTCATAATTTGCCCGACTGACCTAACTATATATTACTAGCTCTATTGCCTGTATTGAAGTTCAAGGTAAATAGAATTTACGATATAGCCACTGAATTAACAATTTTCTTCTCAGAATTAAAAAAAAAAAAAAAAAGTTAAAAATAATCAAATTCAATATGACGACTGAAACTGAGCCTTAATAATCTCCAACACTTCTCTCTTATGGGTGCTGAACTTCATCCCAGACTTCTTCACTCCCGGTTGTACCAGCATATCTTCTTCACATCCACCCACCAACCACCAAATCATCTCAAACACCTGTGTGCCTTAATTTTGTTCTTTTTGTGCATCTACATTCCTCACTCTGGCTACTGTAACAAACAATAAGGGTGATAAGGCACCTCCCTGTTTACCTCCACTATTAATTCTGATCCGAATACTTTATAGACACTATAACTGAACAAGTTTCATTTTACTTGTTTGTCTTACATATGAAGTCACTTATTCCTGCACTTGTTCATCTCCAACATTTGTGCATGCACATTCACGTGCGCATGTGCATACACACACGAGCCAGTATGTACGGATATTGTACATCGGAACAAATATCAGATAGTCTCTCAATATGTGAGAGAGAGAGAGATTTTGGTCAGCGCTTAACATCGAGGTCTTTAGCGCTGGTGGTGGTGGTGACGTGATGTGAGTATGGAGCAGTGCCGGAATTAATGGGTGGGGGATCCCCAAGAAAATCCACCAGCCAGTGGCACCGTCCAGGACGATTCCCACATGCAAAAATCCGGGGACCGACCCTGCCCGGAATCGAACCCAGATCGCCTTGGTGGGAGGCGAGAGGTCTGACCCCTCAGCCACTGCGACCCCTTCTCAATATGTATTTCTTGATGAAGAACTCTTCTGAAGAGACTATATCAAGTACTCAAGAAGCCACCATTTCTACTGCCTTTAGAGTGTGCTCTCTGATAAGTTACATAGAGTATTTAATTGGCATTCTATCAAGTGAGTTTGCACAGTCACATAACATTAAACGTGTATTCTGCAGGATCTGGGTTTGATTTCCGGCCCAGCCATCTCGTCTATTTTTCTCTAATACTGTTTAATTCAGACGACTATTTAAAAATCAAATGGAAACCATGAAGTAACCAAATGTTTAAAACACAATAAGTATGCTTTTGTCTGAAATGTAAGAGTAAATGTCCTACTGCAAATCTTGAAACACATGTGAACCCACTGAATAATGATTAACAACCAATGCTCAGTAAGAAGTTAAAAATTATTTATTACAACAAACGTATCAAAACACAACAAGAACATTAAAATGCCTGGTGTGAGGCTAGTAACCTTGAAGTTTACTTCACACAAGACAAATAGTGGACTCCACTGCAATAGAGAGTGAGCTTTCCTGCCCACCACAACATCTTCTAATAATGGTGGTCGTCTGCCGGTTGTTTCACCCAGAACCCATGAGGAGCAAAGTGGTCGTGATGTGAAGGGCCGCGATATGCCTTGATTTGCACTCTCCCAATGTGTTCTGCAAGCAATGCGCCAACATTGAGTTCTTAGACAAGGTCATGTAATTTTTCCAGGGACTTGACATTTTTTAACATAACTCAAATATTACCACGTATATAGACCAATCACAGAAAAGTGAGATTTTTTTAAAAATCATCTCATCAAGAATAATAAATAGGTATATACACTTATAGAGTTCTTTTGAATGTTATTCATTCACAAACATTAAGCATTTTTCGTACAAACTTCTATTATAAACCAAAGCTCTGCATACAACTCACTGGCCTCGGCAGGCAGCCACCTAAAGAATCATAACATTCCTTCAATTGATCACCTTCCTTTTCCATTTCTTATGTGTATTCTGAAAGAGTGAAATTGCTTAAGTGGTTGTTAAAAGAATCAGTTTTTGCTTTTGCAATTTTATACAGAAATCTAAGAGTTGTCACAAGGCATGCGCTTGGTTGCACTAAATGTTGTATCTTTGCCATACTGCCATAAGTAGGCATGTAAATAATCACAGCTTAAAGTTATATTCCGATGTCTTAAAGAAAAGAAAATGGCAAGCTAGTTTAAGTGCCCTGCACATGGAAGCTACGAGGCTTGTGGAGAGCAAAAGTTTGTCTTGATAATCAAACATTCCCAGAGATCAACCCTACACAATATCCAGAAGATGGCACCTTTAAGAGCCCGGCCCACAAAGATTGCAGCCACTGAGTCTATATCAGAAATCAAGGTTAAAAGAAATTACTTCTCAATGTATCAATTATAAAGATAACTCTTTCCAAAAAAAATTGTAATTATTATATACATTATTTAAATAGATATTTTCTAAGAAATACTTTCACAGAAATAAATTTTCAAAAATGTTATTCATACTATTTTAATAAAGATTTTTTTATATAGTTTTTATTTAAGTGCATACTAAAAATAACATCTGGTGAGGTTATGTAGTTTTCCTTAACAAATTATTAGATACAGACCACTTTATGTTTGATAGAGTTATCTTATAAGATTGAGCATATCGTGAATTAATTTATTTTTAACACTAAGACTCCATTTAAACCCTAAGAATGTGAGCTGAGTAGCCAGAGTACTTAACGCAACATTTCCAACAAAAGTGCCAACTGCTGCAAGCCTTTAGACTTATAATCTCTTGTGTCAGAGGCAGTGGACAAACATAACAAACAGTTCGACAAGAATACCCACAAACATACCATGTTCAGAAGCTGCTGGGATCTGATCCACTCTAGACAAGACGGGGACGGGCACGTACGCAGACTCCTCCCGCAGCTGGTCCTCCGCCAGGCCTGCCAACTGTAGGAGCTGGGGCCGGTACCCTGGGTACGCGGCACACACTGCGGCCATCACAGCCACCACCAGCACGCAGCTACGCATCTGTTACCACACAACACATCCTGCAATACTCACCCTCAACGCACACTTTTCTGAAATTCCAGTACATGTAAACTCTATATTAACAACAAAGAAAGCAGCTAAAGAAAATGTGGTAGACCTACATAACCCAACATTCAAAAACATTAACTGTATTCAGCTGGTTTTTCAAAACCAATTTCAAAAATTAAAATAGGAGATTACTAGAAATGTTTCTGCCAACTTCATCAACAAATATTTTTCATGGATGGCATACTTTTAGCAAACTGTTTATAAGGATGGACTTTCTTTCATTCATCTGATTAAGGGGATGAGGGATTACACTAAATGAATGGGTTAGCAGAACCAACCATCTAGGAATTCTTCAGTTTTCTCTGTAATTTCCATACAATGAGAGTTATGAAAACTTTCTGCCTGACATGGCACAGATATTAATTACCTACATAAGCGTTACCCAAAATTATCACACCTTTGGTACCTTTCTTAGTTTTTGACTAGTAACGTTCCGGAGGAAGAAAGTAATTTTTTTATGGATTATCACAGGTCTAGTATAATAGTAGTCAAGCAAAATCAACAGTATACAACGTAAAAAAAAACTATTCCTTCTGTCTTGTCAAATCATAAAACATTGTATAAAATATGTAGGCCAAATTAAATGCCAAAGTTCCATTATTCCAAAATGGCAGGTACTGATCCCCCTTAAACAGCTATTTATTAGTTTTTTTTTACTATTTTCAATAACGACTTTCAAATCTTGAAAATTCAATCAAATTTTCAGTGCTAACACATGCATCACACCATTTTCAAAGCAAATATAAATAATGTAGACAACTAGGCTATCACAGACATTTGTCTAGCAGGTTCACACAGAACTAAACAATTTCCAAAACTGTTGTTCTTGAACACTTATTTCAACAAACTGAATCTTTTCACGAAATGTAAAAATCAATATAATCCTGAATGTCACTACTAACCAGTCATCAGTCGAGCAACATCGTAAAAGTATTATTGTCCGCCAAATTCAGTACTGCCATTACAACTGTTACTGTAATGTGTATTAAATAAAAAAAAATTACTTTCAGGGAACTACAAGTTTAATATTTTATGTGACAGACTATTGCATATCTGTGTTCAAATGAAAACCAAGTTACCAAAAATTCATTCTAACTTTTACATACCTTGTGTGGTGTTAGGTGTATACATTTTTCCTCACTTGGAAGTTTTCATGTTTATATATTATATGTTACATTATTATTTGCTTTACCCTTTGGTTCTTTAGTGTTTATGAACTTTTGTCCAAGATCTTACCTAAATATACCACTGCCCTTTTTCACACAGATCTACTTATCAATATCAGAACTCTCTTCGCTCGTTACTTCAAATACACCAGCCAGTATTGTATAACCTAGTTTGTATTATCAATACTCCATCTCGAGAATGGTAGTAGCGGAAACTACAATAACTACACTGGCATCAACTACACCAATTGTTTCAGATAGATTATATATCGAGAGTCAAACACTGACACCTCATAACTGTAATTTTTCTTCAATCAATTTTTACTACCAAACCAAAGAAAAATTTTGTATTTTTCTGTTGTCAAGTCGTACTTCTTCAAAATAATGTCTATAGTTTCAACACAACTCACTGACAATTCTATTTCACAGTCTCTCTTGTAAAATTAAGTTTTATGCAGTTACGAGGTGTCAGTATTTGACCCCAACAGTTTCTTAAACTTTAGCAGAACTCCAAAAATAAGCTTAGTTTTGTTTATTGCTTTCAAAATTTAAAAACTTACATATGGTACATAAATAGATCCTTTCCATTAAAAGTGTATAAGAATTCAATAAAATAAAAAATTTTATATGAAATTAGGCAAGACTCACCGCAAATGCCATGTTGTTTCACGAGTGGTCTTCGAAGCTACAATGACAACAAAATCTTCTCCTTAAGCTTTTATACCAATGGTCAAACTTGGCTCAGCTCTGGAGCCACAAATGTGCCCCCTCCCCTTCCACAAAAGACTTCAGGAAACAGATGTGATGACAAAAACCACTAAGTATCAGGAGGTAAGAGTGTGAGAAGAGGTGTTACCTCACAAGTGGTGTAAAAACACCACAGCTAAGGGACTGACGTTACCGGCTGTGGCTGCCGATGGCTCTCAAGCCACAAACTAGGAAGTGAAACTGAGCCGGGCAAGAAGTCCGAACAGAGAGGCAAGAAAACGAGAGAAAGCAGTTGACTCTCCCTGTCTCCAAGAACAGCTGCAGTTTTTATGGATGGTAGAAAGTACTGCATCCAGCCATTCAACCGTGACACTGACAGTAAAAAATAACACCTCGCTTAAGAATTATACATAATCACTCAAATTAGCATTTAAGTATTTTATAACAAACTGGAACATCTTTACTAAAAACATGCTGAACACAAAGCTATTTTTACCCTTTTGTAGTCAGGTAAGGAATTTTATGTTACTATGAATTCTTAATAAGTCATATCTGTTAACTTGTGTTGCAATGAACTGTAGGTCCAATAGTAAGAAAGAAATCACACTGGTGATTAAGTTTCTATTACTTTTGTGTATGCTCAGTCACATAGACAACTCTTAAGATCTTGTTGTTAAAGGACACTCTCCCCTCATCACATAGCCAAATATTTAATATTACTTCAGATTTCTATAAGGACTGCAAGAACCTAATAAAATCTACAATAATTATAACAAATAAAAATCCATGCATCTTAATTTATGTACGCTGACAAACAGAAAATTAAATCTCTTTAGCACTGTATAAAGTAACAGTTATGATAAATGGATGGATAAGAGTTATGTATTACATCAGTGTGGTCAAACTGAACGGCAACAGAGCCATTCATTTTCTGTGACCTATGATAGCACTTGCTAAATGTCTTTCAAAATTCTCATGCATTATTTAGAGACTACATATTACATTAATATTTTTTCCAATTCAATATTTAATGTGCAATTTCATACTCAAACTAATTTTTAATTTTGTTACTTACTGATGTTAAACAGTTATAAAATGTGTTAAAAATAGTTTGTTGATTTGAAAAAAAAATTTGGACAAAAACAGTGTTTATATAAATTTTTGCAAGTTAGTACAGTATTTTGAAAACTACAAAACTTATTTCAATACATAATAATATTGTGTTCCTAAATAGTTACAACCGATCTGTGCACCTTAAAAATAAATTTCTGGTCCACAGTATAAAATTCTTTGATCAAAGTACTACTGAAATACATAATAAAATAACACTTTACATAATAACATTAAGTTTAATTTTTGTTTGATAGCAGATCAGGTACTTCTACAAATACAGTTATATGGCCACACATGAAAACAGTGTGCTCAATAACGCTTTTGCTGTGGGATAAAAAATTTTAAATTATGCTAAGATAGTGTAAAAAATTTGAGAAAAAAATCGTTTTTTTTTGTAAATAGTTTATTTTTTGTTATTTTAGGGAGAAATCCATGTACCTAGGGTTTACAGAGTCATTTAATTTGATGTTCAACTACAGACGCATGTCGCAGTTTATAAATATTTTGTATATTTGACTACAGACGAGTGTCACAGCGAAAGAGTTAAAACAAAGATAACTAAAGTTGATGAAATCTCAGTGTTGTCAAATACTGACACACCCACACTCGTAAGTCAAGGTATAAAACTGGTAGACAACAAGAACTCAAGACTAACTATTTCATAAATAAAACAATGAAGAAAAGTTTTAAGTCATGAGATGTACATGAATAAGAAACTGCAAAACACCTGGACTTAATATTACTTTTTATTTATTTTAACTACAAAACTCTAAATAGCCAGCAAGACTACACTGACAATCTATAATAAATTCAATTACTTAAATAGTACACAAGTTATAAAGAAAATAATTCAAAACCAATGTTTTTAAATAAATATGTACTAACATCAAACTCAAATAAATAAATTACATTACATAATATTTAACAGTGTAATATCAAAAAACAATTAAATATGGACTATGTATGTATTTTAAATTGTATATACATTTATATATAAAACATTCTAAACATTCAGCAACAGTTCAGCAGCAGTCTAGTTGTATCTCTGTACTGTCCAATCTTCAACTTCACCACGCACAGTTAAACACAACAGTCTTTGTACAAGGAGTATCACAGTATAATGCAACATGTAAGTGCATTTGCAACAAAACTCAACTGACCCATTCCTGTCCTCACATGTTTCCAGCCATAATGTTTGCAACTGCTTTATCGAAATTCCTGTGGGAAAAAAACAGTGAATATTATAATTTCCCTAAATCTCTACATGTTTCGTTAAAGAGCCACAACAAAACAAAAAAAAAAAATCTGTAAAACATAGGAATCTAAAAGAAGGGAAGGGGGTGGAATTTTTATACAGTATAGGCAGATACTGAAGCTAAAGAAAATGGGCAATAATTCAAGCAAATATTCAATTAGTACGAGTTAAATATTAAAATTTACAGTATTTTACAAAATATAACACAGAACGGAGGTGCAATTCTAACAACATATTAAATCATAAAGTTAGTAAAGACTGTTGATTATAGAGTGGTTCTGAATAAACCAAACATTTTTGTAAGCCCTGCTTAGTTTCTGTTTTCAGCCAGTTCGTATCTTTTTGCTACATGTTAATGTAAACATTGCCACATGCTTTAAATTACATAGGCGTGTACAATGTTTATGCCTATCTTACACTGTTTAGACAATTGTTATCTACAGTATCCATTCAAATACACAAGGGATGAATAACAGCTATAATTAACAGTAAGTTGATATAAATATTAGCAAAGTAACTTCTATACATATTAGATAAGTTTCTGTACATCAGCTGTTTAAATTACCCACTGGACTCCCCAGATGTTCTCTCCCAAGGCCCCAAGACCACTGAATTGTTTGTACACAGTTCATAGATAAAATGTCAACAATTTCACAAGCAAGCTTTCTGTATTGAAGTTTAGCTCATCAAAATGTAGACGTAATAATGTAGCCAAGCAGTGATAAATAATACCAATGTCTTTGAAACTTTTGTGAATACAGTCTGCTTGCCCCGAAGGAGGACAATGGAGAGGTGCCATAATGAGGAGGGTTGGATAAACACAAGATCCCGGAGAAAACTGGCCTACCAGTGGTATCGTCCGGCACAATTCCCACGAATCGAAACTGGATTGCCTTGATACTCAGAAAACAGTCAATAAATCCTCTATTTAAGAAAATTAAATGCTACATTTTAAATATAGGTTTTGTGCTTGTCCTTAACCCGAAAATTGTGATGTACAGTAAACATTTAATTTTGTTATAATTACCTATTACTACAACTATGATTACAAAACACATACTTTAAAGATAAGTGTGCACTCTGTCCCCAACATCACATTGCAAAAACAAAATTGCCGCTAATTAAAACACAGTCACAAATATTAAAATTAATTTCCATATCTATGCTCAAGCATCAATAAAGATGTTCAAATAGGTAGTGAAGACTGGCTGTTTAACAGCAAGTACAAAGTCTGGCTGTCAAAAAAATTACCATTCACAGAATAACCGTAATTTTAGATCATTTGGTAATTGTGTGTGTACATATAACACACAAACTAACACATTTTATTCCAATAATTCTGTGCAGTTAAATTGTCACTATTTTTAGTTGTGTAAAGTACAATGAATGTTGTGTGCGTACAATGCTCTGTTGTAAAGCTAACTAGAGCCATCTCTCTGTGGAATTATGAACTGTGTCTCTGATCGCAAATTGAGCAGCGAGATGAATATAGCAAACTTCTGACCACTGAAGACATAGCTGTATGTTTGTGTGAAATAAGTTCAATTGTGTGGTCTCTACGAGCCTGAATAGGTAGTAAAAATAAGTTTATAAATTATATAAAATACAGATATATCAATTTCACTTGATAATGAGTTAGAATTTATTGTATTTAAATAATATGTGGCACTACATTTAATAATTCACTGACAACCATGTAAGGAATCTCTATATATAAAAGGAAGTGCCCCACTCACTGACTGACTCATTCATTCATCATCAACGCCCAGCTCAAACCACTGAACCTAGAAACGTGAAATTTTAAGGGAAGTTTCCCCTTGCCCCGTAGGCACCCACTAACAAAGGATTTTTCGAAATTCGATAATTAAGGGGGTGAAAAGGGGTGAAATGTGATTTAAAAGAATCCTTGATATCTCATTAACCGGGAATGCTATCATAAATTTTTTAACTTCATAATATTGCCCAAAGAAAAGCATATTGGCGAATTTTTCGATTTTGCGAAATTCAAAAATTAAGGGGGTGAAAAGCCGTAAAATGTGTTTTTCATTACTCCATGATTTCTCCTAAACCATTTCAGATAGTGAGGTGATTTAAAAAAAAAAAAAAAATGATGCTTAAAGTAAATATCTAAAAAGTGTTTTTACAATTTTTCGAAATTCGTCCTTGAAAGCTCTTAAAAAAATAAAATGTGTTTTTAATATTAATCCCACTTATCTCCTAAACCAGTGGAATTATTGAAATTGTTTTTGCTTTAAAATAATTCTTACGTAAATATAAAAAAAAGTAATTCCAGGATTTTTTGAAATTCGTTCTTGAAAGCTGTTAAAAAAAATAAAATGTGATTTCATATAATCATCTGTACCGCTTATACCCGTTGAGATATCGAGATTATTTTTTGATAAAAATTAAGCTTGTGTAAATATCTACAAATCAAATTCAGGTTTTTATGAAATTCGAAAATTAAGTAGGTGAAAAGCAGTAAAATGTTACAGTTTTCCCGAAAAATGAGAATGATCACGGAGAAATAACTCAACAGTCGTTTCTTTTCGCCAACCTACTCATAAATAAAACCTCTTTGGACTGTAGCCTGTAAGTATGAAAGAATTATCACGGCATGCCTTTAATATTCACACAGGTATTGTATAAAGTTTGTGGTGTGGAAGGGGTGGGGTTTCGTTTTCGTATCCTGTGCAAGATTTTACGATGGGAATTACTATGACATCATACGAGCATATTGCGCGTGCTCTTTACACTGAGCTAAGACAATTTATAGTTCACTGTTATTGAGTAACGCTGGCTGTTAAATGCCTTCATCACATATTTTATCCAGAGTTACTGTTTACATTACATAATTTCACGCAGGCAACGCCGCAGCCGGCCGGCTAGTAAGTTAATAATTTAATGTTGAATTACATACATTAACTGGGAGTTACAAAAGTGTTCATTTTATCGTGAACCACCTATATCTAAGATTTTCTTTTTTTGATAATATTTTCTTACTGTATTAATTGAACGTAACTTTATGTTTTAACCACTGCATCCGTATTTATTAATGTGACAAAAAATATAAGAATCATAGTGATTTTCTATTGGCTGTACTCGAGCAGTAACATTGTATTTGTACACGTGGCATTATTTGATGGGACAGTAGCTAACTTCTTACAGTTGCCTCCTAGGTGTACATATTTAGCACATTTTAAACCTAGACAAGCTAAGGGTTACACAACATCTGCTTCACATCTCACCATAGCTTCTAGACTATAGTTAATAAACTGGCATACAGTCTTCTCGATGATGTCTCGCCTCTATCAGACATACAGTGGTCACCACATCATTTTATGGTGCAACCGGTATTAGATAAAGGCGTACAGTTGTGACATGCAGGTATTGGCGTAAGATGGTATTAAGTAAAATATGTACTTAATTAGGGCAATCTGCTAAATTGGAATTGTCTGGTCATATGACCATAAATTCGATTCTGTATCGCGTCACGATACCGAATCCGCCACGCAAAACATGCTACGAGGATTTTTGACATGATATTAAATAAGAGAAAGATGTGAGAACCTGGGCCGTTCCCTCGGGCCGACATAGCAGATGTCGCAGGAGCTTGGCGCCGTCCTCCCCATTACTCTTCCCACACCCCTCTGCTGGACCACTCTGGCCAGTTGGGGGAGGGAGATGCAGCAGCCTATGGCAACGAGGCAATGAAGAATAATAAACATTAGACTTTTGGCTCGAGTAATCTGTTAATTTAAATAAGTAATATAAGTTAAGTAAACTAATGAGAATTGTCCAGATTTTGAAACGAAATATGTAAATTGAATTAAATAAATGTGGCGATGGTGTACTACAGTGCTAGGTTCGGTAGACGGAGCTGTTTCTGCATGCTCTCTTCCCATTGGCCGGATTACCAATACCGGGACCGGTGGCGGGTTTTCGGCCAGTGTGGAGAGGAAGAGATCTTAACTGACTGTGGGCGAAGGAGGTTGCGAGCGGTGCTCGCATGGTCGCGGAACTTCGGGGGTTGGGACGTCGACGAGGTCAGGGCGGCAGACCACTGACAAGACGACCCAATCTGCTGATTAACGACGTCGACGAGAGTGAAGTTGACAGGCGGAGTGACTGTAAATGCGGTGGATAAGCGGGATATTAAGGGTCACTATGTTGGGGCGGCAGATCGCCGACAAGACTACTTACGACGGCAGATGGCAGGGTGCCATTAACTCAACTTCAACTTAGTGTATCGGCCGCACTAGAATTACGGGTCTGTACGATTATTAGCCACGCCCACGGGAATCAGTAACTCAGTGCATCATCGACTTATAGAAAGTGATAAGACCTTGTTTTTATTAACCTAACACCACAATAATAATGAAAAGTTAAAAAACAATAGACTATAGCTATATAAAACATTACCCACAAACAGCTAAAATAACCTTCTACGAAGAATGTCGTACAGTATTCCGCAACAAAATTTTCATACTAAAACGGACCTTAAAATCACCCATTTTGCAATCTTCAGTAGTTAGACAGTACACTTAAAATATTAATGGAGGATCTGAAATGAGTATGCAAGCGAGTAACATTCTCTGAATACTATAGCTACGCAGACAACACTTACGCTCATTAAGGGGTTTTCAAATTAACTTCCGTACACTGGAACTCGCTCACAACTCAGCAGCCTAGGCAGGCTGCCAACATAAGGCTACTTATTGTTAAAGATGTGTAAACCCCTTAGGACTGTACAATAAAGCATTTAAACAGGATGGGTATCACGATTTCTATAATACCAAACTTAACAAGCCATGAAATTTTGTTCATGATAAAATAACTTGAATTTTTGACAATTACTCAGCATTCTACTTGAAAAATAAAAAACTTTCAGCAACAATTCTACAATCTGTGCTGCACTGGATATGTTGGACTGATATACCTGTTATTGGAACCATGCAGCATTTGTCAGAAATACTTACACACAAAAAAAAGAACCACTTACTTTGATATAATGGGATCTCCAGGTATGTAAAATGGATTACACACCACATCCGTGTATAGTGTGTGCAATTTACGAAACATCTGGAAAGAAGACAGAACTCACTTCACCAGTTATACCAGCACTTGTAATCAACTAACCAAATTGTATCACGTAGAGAGTGAGTATGCCGTCTCCAGACACGGGTGCTTCGACTTGGAGGGAAAGACAAGGGGGATTAATCACCTTAAAAATATTTAAACTTAATTTCATTCTATGCAATAATTTGGTATTTAATTTCATCCCTTTCCTCAGACTTCAGTACACTTAAATTTATGCCTCCATTAATTTTACAAACTAGAACATTCAGAGAGATTCAAATTTTAATTTGTATTGAGCTTTACGTCTCTCATTGACGTCTCTCACTGACAGTCACGTCACTAGAAAATATTACTCAAAACTTGGTACAAGTACAGGAATTAGGAAAGTAGTTGGACATGGCCTATGTTAAAGAACTATATTAGCATTCAACTGAAGTGATTTCGGGAAACCATTGAAAACATAACTCAGGAAGGCTGGAACTGGAGAGTGAACCCAGGTCCTCCCGAATGAGAGTAGAAAACATTACCACTGCGCAACATCGCTCTGTGAGTAACTTTACCAATTTACTACGGGTTAAGGTGGCGCCCCCCACCTCTGATCCAAACAAAAATTATGTGCTTGTGTGCCAATGTTTGATGTATGGCCGGATTTACACATTGGCCCAACACCCGACCTTGGAAGGAATCTAGCAATGTGTAACTGGTGCTTGGGCGATCTTGAAATGTTGGCTATGTGTTGCAAACATTGACCATTCATTGTCGATTTTTCGCCCAAAGTCAAACAGATTGGCATATGCATTGGTATTGCACTAGACTTTGTTTACACATTGGGCTATGCATTGTTGCTGGTTACTTTCATTGATTAGTAGTATGAACGAGAAATTAATACTTAAAATGGATCAGTGGCCAAATGAGAAAGTTCTGAAGTTAAAAGAACTATACCAAGGAAAACGGTTTGTTGTAGGACCTTGAACATAAACTATGTAGTAATAGAAAAGTGGCAACAGATGCATGGTAAAGGATAAAATATTTTTTCTGTCTGTATTTCGCAATTGTACTCACGCCATAAAAGTTATTGCAGCAACTGCAACATCTTTTATTATCCTGCACTGCCTTCGCTCAAAATTCATGATACGACTGGCTAAACATGAATTGGACCAGTGTGTAAATGGCGGCTGATCATTCCTCCAACATTGGCCTTTTACCTTCCAAGATTGGCCCAATCCAGTGACTAATGTATAAACCGGTCTATAACATGTAGCGCCACTTTGTTAGTGATAAGCATGACGACATAAAATTCTTCAACAAGCTCCACAAAAACCACTCGCAGACAGACACAGACTGCAGCGACCGCAGTCTGGTCAAAGAAGTTGGCCTCACTATTCTCAACATAGAAATTGTGATCCAAACCTCAACTTTAACTGGGTGCATATGTGCTTCAAGAATGACCTCGATATTTTCAGCAGCTCCATAATATGAGTTCTGTAAACCTGCATACACACATAAACGTAAGTCGAGCAAATTAAAAATATTTAAAAATTGCTCGACTGATTGTGGCTTAAATATACATTAAAAGTTCCACATGTATGGCTTTTATTGTAGCGCAAGGTAAATAGAATAGATATTATAGTAGCAAATTTGACATTTTTCTTCTCAGGATTTCATAAGGAAAAAAAATAAAATAATTTAATATGATGACTGAAGCAAGCCTTAACGGAGCAGTATACAGCAATTTTCATCACCATGTTTTTATTTTTTATTTGTACCCGATATTTTTTCCTAATTTTAGACACAAAATATGTCTAAATTTTGCTCTTATTAAATTTTTTTATCTCGCATAGTTTTTGTGTAATGGCTTGTTAGTCAAAATTTGAGTGTTTCCGTTTTAAGGACTACACTAAAACTAAATGACATTCCAAACTGAAAAAATTCACAGTGGATAAAGATATTGCAGGCTACAATTTAACGTACATAAAAACCAAGAATAAAAACTTTTCGAATTTAAATAAACATGTTGAAAAATTAAAAAATTCAATAATTTTTTTCAAAAATACAAAAAATTTTATTTTGCACTTTAAGGGCTTCTTCCCGAGTTTTTTTCAGACTGGTGCCAATAACTCAAATATTTTTTAACCAAAAGCTTTGAAAAAATTTGAGTCAATGTGCAGTCACACGATGTACAATACTGTGGATGGGTTTTTTAAAATAATGTACCATTCATCAGCAAAAAAATAATTTCCTTCATTTTTGCTTATTTTCACGACAAAAAACGTGGTACTTTGGATAATGAAATCTAAAAAACAGTTCAGTATAGTTCTATAAAAAAATTCAGCTACAAATTATAACATAT
The DNA here is from genome assembly GCA_003012365.1 of Medauroidea extradentata. NCBI lineage: Eukaryota > Metazoa > Arthropoda > Insecta > Phasmatodea > Phasmatidae > Medauroidea > Medauroidea extradentata. The sequence goes on along the minus strand of PNEQ01035233.1, from coordinate 8,192 downwards.
AAGTGTAAAAACTGTGCAGCGAAATTTTGATATGAGTATTAGGTAGCAATAAAAAAAATATTTTCGAAACCACTGCAAAACTCCGTAACAAGGCCTTAACATAGCTGAAATTGTAGCCTACAACATACTTATTCCCTGTGAATTTTTCCAGTTTGGTATATCAATTGGTTTTATAGTGTCGTCCTCACAATGGAAACATGCAAATTTTGGCTTTAACGAGCCATTACACAAAAACTATGTGAGATGAAAAAAATTTATAAGAGCAACATTTAGTCACATTTTGTATCTAAAACAAGAAAAAAAAATTCTGGTACAAATATAAAAAGAAAATGGTGATGAAAATTGCTGTATACCGCACTTGTAAGGCCACATACCTGAGCAGAGGCTTAAAAGTGATGCAGCTATGTGGATGCTTTGAAGCGCACAGCAAATCCTGCATCGCAACAATGAGCCAAGTATTGAACTTGCGTGCAAGATTCCCACCAATCCATTCTTATTATGGAATTATGCAGTGACCGTATAATTATATTGGTAGAAAGTCTGTAGCAAAGTTCAGTGCATATTTCTATCTGTGTTTCACATAGGTTACATCCAGTCAATACATTCTGAAGTACAGCAGCCTGAAAAGGCAGTTTTTAGTTATGTTGGGGGGCTTCGAAACAATGGTTTTAATGAGCATGGTGTGTAAACAATGACATTCTGCATATTTTTTCCTACACATTCACAATGGATGCATGTGGAATTGTTTCGTAAAAAGGATGTATTGCCCCGCACATTACATCGAAGTGTGTAGTAGGCGGCGCCCTTACTGAAAGGAAATTAATGTCACAGAAGATACCTTGGAGACATGTCTCTAAGCCAAATCAGTGAATGAGTGAGAGATTTTGATCAGTGCTTAACATCGAGATCTTAAGTGGTGAGAGGTGATATGATGTGAGTACGGATCAGCGCCGGAATGAATGGGCGGGGGAAACTGGAGATCCCGAGAAAACCTGCCAGCCAGCGGCATCGTCCGGCACGATTCCCACATGCAAAAATCCGGGAACCGACCCCGCCGGGAATCGAACCTGGATCGCCTCGGTGGGAGGCGAGAGGACTGACCCCTCGGCCCTATAGCCATATCAGGTGTACTGCAATGTGCACTACAGTACCAGACTTCCTGGTCATGCTATCTGTAATATTACAAGAGACAGCTTACCATTCTGACTTCATTATCCCGCAGGAGAGTATTGGAACTCTCAACAACAATTATGAACTTGATCTTTGTGTTTGTCACATAACCAAAACTGCAGAATATTAAGGATAAACAATTCTGGTGTTATATGAAATTTCTTTAAAACTGCACACAGCCACAGCTACTATAAAAGTACACACTGTACAATTGCATAATGGGGCTTCAAAGTAGGTAATGGTAAAAATTAAGGAAAAAAACTAGTAATTACAATATAACTACATATACCATTATTCACCAATAAAATCTAAGAAAACCAGTACCGTAAACCTCACTTCTTTAATGGAAGTCAACGCTCACTGGATGAATATATTCAGAAATGAGTAAGAATATTATTTGAATGATTCAAGACCTAACTTACTTTACGGACAAAGCGTCATTACAAGAATTATTTTTTGAAGATCAAAAGAGAGTAAATATCATAAAATAATCATACAGTTTGTTGGAAACTGTTTTTACTAGACAATACAAAACTCATTTTTCAAACAAACACCTTAAAATTTTAAAAAAATAAATTTTTTTAAGTCTCTAATCAGCTGAAAACATTTAAATGTTTTGTTGAAAAAAAATTAGTCTACATTGCAAAAACAATTTTCAATAAAACTGTGAGATGATTTTTATGTTATCTGCTGTCTTTAAGACTTGGGAAAAAAAAAAAAAAAAAAAAAAAAATAGCCTCGCAAAATCAGTAGAAATGGAATTCTACATATTGACATTTCTGTTATATTCGACATGAACTTAATGGAGTTTAAGATAATGTACCGCAGAATTTAAAAACTGTAACTAGCAAATCTGATCAGAACCAGTGAGTCTTTAGCATTGCAAAATTGTTGTTTTGTTTGGAATTTTGTTATGTAATTTAAATTCAAGCAGGTACTGTATTATAATTTGTCTTTTTGTAATATTCTAACTAAACAATATTTTCTTTTCAGTGGTCTCGGTTTGGGAAAGAGAAGGTAGAAAAACACAGTCGCGAGTTATAGTATAGAATAATCTAGAATTCAATTAGGGTGTAATCAATAATACTCTGGCCAGTTGGCCTTGGGCAGGAGTAACACTAGCTTTGTTTTGTGTTCTGATTTTTTCCAGTTAAATTTTGTTTCGTTGCCGAGTTTCTACGCTGTATTTTTCCATTAGGCTCTAGAGGGGTCGGTGGTACTGTAATCATGTAACGTCAGCCCGCGAATAGGAGCGCGGCCTGAGGGTGACGTGTGTGACCCCTTCTAGAGAGTTTTGCCTCCATCATTTGCCAAAATAACCAGGATATAGACGAGAAAGGTTGTGTTGCGTGTGAGGCTGCGCCCAAATTTTCAATGTAGTATTTAAGAACTAATTAGTGATGCCGTGGAATAAGTCTGTGTCATGGAGGCTGCAGCCCAAATCTTTCAAACTTTCAATATTTAAGGTGTGCTGCGTTTTTATGCTGACTTTTTTTCAGTAAACCGGGTTCACAGTAAAGGATAGAAATTCTGCAGAGGTCAATGTAAAAGCCATTTAAATACTCTGGGAGTTTTATTCAGAAGAGTCAAGTATCATTTCTGGTCGAAAACCCCCGAGTCAGTTCCTGGAACATTGTTAACTTTTTCGAGATACGCAACACTGAACAGTGATGCAGAGGAAGATCAGAGTGATTGCAGTGGGTCAGGAGATCTCTGTATATTCTCTGAACTCTAATTGGACCTGGAGGTGCAGTAGTTGTCGTTGCAGCGAGGGGCAAGGGCTTTTAGAAATATCACAACTAGCCTCCGAATGTCTACTGTACCGAAATGCAGCAAGTCTTAGACAATTGCATGCTATCCATGTATTCAAATGTCACGAGGAAGCCATTGTTGTACACGCTGAACTGATACATCGACCAGTTCAATCCGCCTGAAATTTTAGTAGATCTGGTGGATATGCACCAAAAACATATCGCAAAAACTTTTCAAATAAACTAAACAGTGTAAAATGTACTGTCAAAGAAAGTCAAACTAACATATTTAATTGAATATGGATATATAGGTGCTTTACTTAAACACACACATGATGCATTTAAAAAATATTACTTTTTCCTTAATTCGTTGGCACAGTCGTCAGTTTGATTTCTTATGTTAAATAACAACTTTGCACGCTCATACTTAAACCAATTCATTCTAAACTAAATATGTTCAAACAAAAATATCAATTTGATGTTCAGTGACCGTCTCAAACAGATTACATAGCTGTTTCAAACACCAGTGAATCAATTTTCAGTACATAGTGTATAATTTCTGCTTCATTGTATGCAGCACGTATTGGAACAATATATAATTGAAACAATAAGTATCACTCACAATAGGTACTCCTCTACACACACATGAAACTATTGGGACCCACAACTCTATAGTCGATATACAGTTATTCATTATCCGTCATTACGTCCAGTAGAATCCTTTGTTCCAGGCAAGATTAATGACTTTGCACCAAAAATTAAGACATGTTCTATCTCCTGATATCGTACTAGATCCAACGCTCACAAGAAATTATCATACTATATTAAGTGTCAGACCTGCATCTAACATGAGTTTCACACATATCTTGCATCATGTAACACGTGCTTTACCTTTCGTGTAAAAAGAAAAATGCTGCTTATGGCAGCGACCTACAAGCATGATTAGTTGAAGACACAGCACTAAAGGATACATCTTATGTTCTTCTGTCGAGTAGAGCAGACCCAAGTAGAGCTCACGCATGTCTCCGCTGCTCTTACCCACAGACGACAGCTTCTCCTCCACCATGTCTAGCGACGTGTGCACTTTGTAATGAAATTGAAGCTCCATATCCGGGTTCAAGCATGACAAGTACTTGGGCGAATTCTACCAACACAACACAATTTCCTATACAAAAGTTATGCATAATCACTTGAAATCTTAAATGCTGCAATGAGCAATTGAACCAACGTGTGCACTGTTCATCAAAAGACTTAATCTAACACAGTGAATACAAAAAAAATCACCTACTGCATCTATTTCTTGTAGATGTAGATATGTGTCATATACGTAACAGATGTAACTGCTGCACATTAAAAATTCATTGTTGTTAGAAATACTATACCATTGTAAAACACTAATTCTGCGAGTGAGAAGAGTTAAAAACCTAACCCTAACAATGTGGTTACTAGAATCTTGTTATGATGACACTGTAACCTCAAGTATGTATTTAGGTATGTAGCTTTGTATTTTATATATTGATTTGATAACTGACAATTGTTTGGTCTGTGTGCATGTGTTTATATACTTAAACAATTGTACTATAACTGACATATTCTGTTTTCTTGTACAAGAAACAACAGAACAAAAATAAAGAAAAAAAGTTAATAGATAGATATATAAATATAGTCTGTCTCATGTAATTCTTCTGTATTTTGACATTCCTTTTGTGAGAAATGTGTCCAACAATTCCATTGTTTGGAGCTTTAAACCTACCTGGCTTCCTGGAAAAGCACGGTCTCTACAATCCTGTGTACAGACCACGGTCGTAGAAGAACAGGTCTGGACACTCGCCTGGATATTTGACCCCCTTATTGTTTGGCTGTAGTTCACCAAGTTACCGAGAATATGGTCTTTTATTGGCGCTGATGTTACGGCGGTCGGACTAAACTCCGCCCACTTCCTTTCCGCTAAGATAAACAATTTATCAAAACGTATTTTTTATCAATTTATGAAATACTTTCTTCGCTCACAAATTTAAGAAAAGGCTCCAGCAATCTTTATTTACTTTATATATTTAACAATGGAAAAAAGAGGATGGAGTTTGAGTCCGACCGCCCGGATTGCAGCGCCAAAAAGTACGGCATTCTCGGTAACTTGACGAACTACAGCCAAACAACAAGGGGGTCAAGCAAAATACATTGTTAGATAGGCGAGTGTCCAGACCTGTTCTTATACGACCGTGGTACAGACACACTTCTAAGAAGTGAACTGTCAAAATATGGAATTCTTACATGAGACAGATTATAGATAGATAAATAGATAAATTAATTAATAGATACATAGACAGATAGATATTTATTGTTCAGTTGAGCATACAACAATGCTATTTGAACTCATCAATGAGTAGATACAAAAAAGACAAACAAAACAAATTTGCAACAATTTAAGTATGCTTGCATTCACTATACGTTGGGACCTCTTAAGTTAGGTATAGTACATTAAGTAACAAGATAAGTGGAGCAGATGAGTGTTGATATACATGTACTCACAAGTATGATGACAGTAACAAGTCTGCTCATAATTATTAACAGCTAACATTTACATATACTTACGATACTAATCTTAAATTAATGACACTAGACCTCGATTTAACACCACTACAACTTTGATTTCAAGAGGCACACATTTTATGACAGAAAGTATATTATTGGTTATGTAACTTTTATAATGTCAATCAGAAGTAAAGATCAACAATTTTAAGGACATTGGTGGATTGAAAATTAAAAATAAAAAAATGAGAAAAATTAGAGGGACTGGTGGTCCAGTATGTAATACGGTTATAAGCGAGAGGAACTGGTTGCAGGATTACCAACATGTATTTAGGAAAAATTATTCATGCGATACACAGTTGGCAGGGCTTATAGAGGACTTGATACAGGCAGTTTATGAGGGGAAGCAGGTGGACGCTTACTTCATTGACTTTGAATAGGCATTCAATAATGTACCATACGGGACGTAAATGCAGAAAGTTGATGAACTGATGGTAGACAAAGTTGTAGTGAGATGGATTGGACACTTCTTCAAGGGTCGGAGACTGAGGATAAAAGTGGGAGACCCATCGCAAGAGGGAGCAGTTAGAACCAGTGTGCCACAGGGAAGCGTGCTGGGGTCCTTGTAGTTTATGATAATGGCTAATGTCATGGGTATGAGGGAGAGTGGTAAAGTAAGATTATTTGCTGGCAACTGTATTTTATATGCAGCTAAGTGGATAAAAGAACCAGTTGCAGGATGACACTGATAAGATATGATTATTGTAAAATGAAGAAAGAAAATTTAAATAAATGTGATAAAAACAAAAGATTGTTAGGTTTACGAGGAAGAAAGTAAGAAAAAAACAGCTGTAGCTACTTAATCTATATAGATAAGAAGGGCAGGAGATAGAGGAAGCTTCAGAATAATTACCTAGGGATAGTGTGGGTTGCCCTACTGTTGCATAGTAACCTAGGATGAAGTAGGCAGGTAGAGAGTGGTATTTAAAGAGAGAAGGGCTTGAGGTATGCTGGGAAAGTTACCGAAGGGAATTAGCGGTGCAGTGAAGGAAAAGACACATATTACAATGGTATGGCCAATGTTAGAGTATGCAGCAGCAATTGGAGCCGCACGTGGAATTGAAGGCGCAAGAGCTGGATATGATGCAAAGGTGGGCAACGAGGTGTGTGAAGGATAAATGGAGAAGTCAAGGACAGGCTGATGTGAATGAAGGGAACTTTCGCCCATCAGTGATGTTGAAGAACCTAATTTGGGAATAATTGAAGGAAAGTTGGTGAATAGAGAGAGAGGCTGGGGTATTTCAGGCTGCCTATTATCTAAGGCAAATTATATAGGAAATGAAAACAATAGTGAGAAAATTCAGAGGGTGACGACCAGAATATAATGGCGGTAGAGAATTCTGCGACGAGGACGATGGTGACAGAGTGGAATTAACTTCTACTAAAGAAATTTGTGAAGGAAATTCGAAAGCTAAGATGTTTGGTAAACGGTTGAGCAAGCAGTTAGGCCTATAGCTTGCAACCGGGAGGGTGCCCAATTCATTTTTTTTTTTATTTTCAGTTCTTGTTCCGTAGAGCCCCCTCGCGTGGCTCAGGCCACAGGGCTAACTATTGTTATACGTTGGCTATAACTTATTATGTCAGGTACGTTCATAAACTCTAAGTACTGTCGTTTAATTTGAATTTTTACTTACATCTTTTCCTATTACAGCTATGCAAACAGCCATTCTTAAAAACTTTTGAGAAACACGCCTAAAAAAACCTTCATCAAAAACAAACTTTCACTTTCTTTAATTAATTTTTTTAACGAACTCGTAATATTGCAGGCTAACCTATAAACAGTAAAACACGTAAATGTAAACAACCAATTGCTCATATCTCTGGAATGAGTGGTCCGCACAAACGCAGGTTAGAAAGAAAATGTGAGAGTTTGGCACAGGGAACTTTTCTGCCGCTAGTTTCGCTGCTATCGCAAAGTGACAAAAATACGAAACTATAGTAAAATTAAATTGAAATGGGCTTGAAAATGACAGAAGTACTATAACTTAATTTTTAAGTGAAAAAAAATTATGAAACAGCAAAGCGCACATTTAACTATATTTTTAACACATAACAAATATGTAGCCATTTTTACAATCATTTTAAAATCTTAAATAAAATTACAAGCATTTTTAAAATCCTGGTAATCGATAAAACCTAGTCACGTGTTAGTGCCTCTGACCATGTTTGCATCAATTTCTTCAGGGATTTACGAAAATAAAGTATGTATAATCTACTCTAAGGAGTATGTAAGGGTAGTATTTTTTATTTGATTGCATCTACTCAGTTGTTAACGGTTTCTTTTCTGAGCGAACAAAATACTCGTAGGGTATTTAAAACATAATATTTAAAACATTTTGCGAAGGCTGCTTTCCGTTATTCACTGATTTCACTGATATCACTGACAGTTCGCCAGTGTCCGTGAACAATAAGGGAACAGCGTCAGTAAAGCCGGCCTCACACGATGCCTAAATTCCTGTTACCTTCTGCTATACCCATGGGCATGACGCGGGTCGTCCCTGACCTCCCCTGATCTGAGCCCGTCGTGCGCATCAAGCCCCAAACGGAACGGTCCGAGGCGGCCTGGCTGCTTGTGCATATGGGAACGCACCCGCCCACGTGCGCGACGAGGTAGCGGCGCCTAGACGCCGCCCCCGCGACGTCGAGTGGACACAATATGTGCCTCGGACCCAGAAAACGGCC
>PNEQ01035232.1:0-14265 GCA_003012365.1 Medauroidea extradentata | reverse complement strand
TTTTTTTTTTTTTTTTTTTTTTTTTTTGCTTGTTAATGATAATAATTGGCTCGTCTTACTTGAGGAGGTTTCAAATTGGCCAAATGCCAATCGCGAAAGTGACACGGTGTTACAATTGTTTGAATTCCACATCGTGCCCAAAAGGAAACGCGAGTTTTTCAAGTTCGTAGTGATAAATAAGTAGCGACGTGCAAGATAAGAGTAATTACTTGTAACAGGCTTGGCTCCACTACTATTTACATACCTGAATACGTACAGTGTGTTCATATGCTGCTCGCCGTTGTATGACGTCACTAACGTGTGAGACGCATTACAAAAGATTGGTCACCCTGATTTTGGAACATTTTATTATTTGCTAGAAGTGTATGGTCAATGAGAGACATAGAACTGTCGTACAATAGCTTGCAGTCCACTCTGGTATCAGATAATATCGCGAACTTTGTCGATTTCATTACATAAGAGTCAGTGATCTATATTCGGAAAAGTTGACTAATGACTAAGTTTCAATATAGTTTTTACACGGCTAATGTTCTCTTTTCGTAGTTCGTTACGGGGCCGTGGTGGTTGAGGCATCAGACTTCTCGCCTAGGAGATCCAGGTTCGATTCCCGGCGCGGTCGGACCCTGGATTTTCGCATGTGAGGATCGTGCCGGACGATGCCGCTTGTCGACGAGTTTTCTCGGGGATTTCCCGCTTCCACCGCCCCTTTATTCCGGCGCTGCTCCATACATAATTTCACCCCTCTTCAGCTCTAAATACCTCGATGTTAAGTTCAGTCTTTCATTCATTATTAGTTTGTTCCCAGATGACTGGACCAATGAGAACACTAACATGTGATACTAAAGGTATGAGTTGTTATCTACAGACAGTTCAATCGTGGCAAACAATCGTCGACGAATCCTGTAAGGCGGAACAGAGAACAGTGTTTTAAAGATTATTTTGGTAACGGAGATATCCGCGATTTTTCACTCTCTGGAACGACACAAAGATTTGATGATGAGCGTAAATGGACACTCTCTTCCCCCGTCAAACAAAACTATAAAGGCGCTGTGTTTGTGTGGCCAGACCAAACGCCTCCCACCACGTAGTGACTCGGGTTCGATTCCCGGAGTGTTGGCTCTCGAGTTTTGCATGTGGTAAACGTGGCGGGCGTTGTCATAGAAACATGGGGGTTTCCCCTGGAGACAGACATTTCCTACACCCGTGCATTTCGTCGCTGTTCCGTTACTCACCTCATATTACCTCTCAAGCGCTCATGACGTCACTTTTAAGGAGGCTGCCTGGTCAGTCCGCCGAGCAAGAGCTTCTACCGTTACAATGTTCGAAAACTGCTTAAAGAGCACTAGTGATGTCTGCTTCAAATTAGCATTTAACTAACTTTACACGTGTGTATAGCTGTTTCAATTTTACCAATACTCATTAAAAATTATTTTCTAGCAGCCAAAATTGCTGAAAATTGGTGCATAAACTCTTAAAAGTTGTTATCTTGTACAATTAAACTATACCTTTAATGTTACATAATAAAAAAGTAATCACTGAATATCCCTTTGTGACGAGTTGTCGATGAGAAGACAAACCGTCAGTCCAGTGACTCGCGCCTAGAGACTAGGGTGAGGCGTAATGCCCGTGCTGTGTCGTCCTTATCGCTTCCGCACGTCCAGGCCTCATACGAGCAAAATACGACCACACAGGCGGTCGCCTTAACAGTGAATGATACTCACCAACTTGAATTTTGGTACGTTGTGTCATATCTTTTCTTCTGACTACATTTTTGAACTTAAACTTAACTGCGCAATAGAATACATGTTGATAGGGACTGGAATATTTCGCGAGTTCAATTACTTGTAGGTTAGAATCTACTGTACTATGCATAATCAAGCCCTGTATATTCGTTCATTGTCTGGTGTTCCACGGAGTAGCAGCTGGTGGACGAATAGTTGGGGCTTGAGTAGGCGTAGTAGAATGGATTCTAGCCTGCAGGTCGTTGAATTCGCTCAATTTTCCAATCCCTACGTATTGATATACTTTTAGACGCCAAAATTATTTTTTCCCGTTTACTGTTGATACAGATTCAGTTGCAGTTAAGGAAGTAATAAGAACTTTGTAGTCTTAAATACGCTTGTAATGTTCCTGCCGTAACGGTTTTTCTAGGGCAATTCAAGCGATGACCCTATAATTTTATTGAACACCTCACTGTAACAAAGTCCAATTTAATTGTAGGCTTCAATTTCAACGAATGCGTTACGTACGTATATACTTTAAACAATCGTCTGAAAAACCGATTTTTGGCAAGTCCTAAATCTTTAAAATAATGTTTCCAATGTACTGTACTTTAAAAGTAATATTCACAAATAGACAGAAGTGTGTTTTCATTTCTTACATGAGCGTTGTGACAGCATATTTCCTGGTATCTGAAAAAAAACGTAATTCCAAACACGCTGCACGCAGCTCGAGCGCCAGCAAGGCGGTCGCCTTAAGAGGAGTCCTCGACTGGCGCATGGACGGCATTGCAGTGTGTCACGCGCATACATTTTTACGCGAAACCGCTTAAGTTATTCATATTGTGTTTACCTACGAAAAGAACACACACTTGAAACCATGCTTATATTTTTTCAAAAATGCAGCACGCTTGCTAGAAACATGATATTCGGGCCTCTCAAAATGGCTAAAAACGGGTTTTTTAGACTGTTGTAACTCCGAAAATATTACCTGAATTCGTAAAGTGCAAAACGAGAAGCATGTGTTGGTCTTTACTGCAAACTATTCAAAAATAAAATATTGGGGCCACCGCTTTAAGTCCCATAGTAAAAAGACTACAACGGAAACCTAGCACGCCAGTTTGGCGCGCTGCGAATAGAGGCGATATGCTTCTCGTCAAGCGTGGGACACTGGCTCTTATCGCTACGCTGTTACCACGCGTCAAAGGTGGAAATTCGACACCGCGAAGGACTCCTCTTAAGATGACGTTCCAGTGTTTCAGGCGCATGTACGCAACCCGCATTAACCCCATATAAATCAAGGCTGATATTACTACCGCTAGAGCAACAACAGCACTACACATATCAACATTACCTTCGCGTTTTTTTTAATACCCAGTCGTTCTTTTTTTCGCTGCGTTCGCCAAAGTCAAACGTAAAGAGTGGTTGACTACAAATTTTACCAAACTTTTTTTTTTGTTTCACGTTGATAATATAACCATTAGTTAAGCATGATTTTGCAGAACGCAGAAAACATAAGAACGACTGTTTCTTTAATAAAGCGCGAATATAATGTTTATATGTATAGTACTCTTATTGCAATAGCTGTAGTAAGATTAGCCTTGATTTATATGGAGTTAACGTGGGTTGCATACATGCGCCTTAAACACTGGGGCAGCCTCTTAAGAGTTAGTGTACCGGACGAGTGAGCCGTTCTGTAGCGAAGTACGGGAAATATATGTTCTTGTTAACTATTAAAAGTGATTCCAATGTGTTTGTCTAGGAAAAGAAGACACACTTCAAACTGTGTCCCAATGATTTTAAAATTCCGTCTGTTAATTAAAAACATGATTTACAAGTTCTTCAAAAGTGTTAAAAATTACTTTTTCACGTTCATGTAGCTGAGAAAATGTCAACTGTAATCGGAAAACCAAATAATCGAAACCCGCACCGGTCATCTTGTACTGGAATTGATTCGTGGAAATTACCGGACTATCAATATAGGTAGAAATATATCAGTGTCGAAGCGTGGGCGTCTTCCAAGGCAGGCAGTATGACTGTAGAGCCCCGGAAATTTCGCGAATTGAACTGAGGAGTGGTTGGATTTCTAAGTCATGTATATGTTGGAAACTTTTTCGATAGGGTCATTGTTCATTAAACGTGACCTTCAGGACTCAAGAACCAATGGCGGACATGCGTAAAACACTCATAGACTCCCGCGCTACATCGTCAAATGTTCAAATGCTCACTCGCTGGCGTAGCAGCCAATGAACAAATAGCTGAATACAGAGTGTATACAGTACTGTGCAGTCAAGCCTGCTGGGCGTTGAACCCGCGAAATATCCGGGACTCTAAGTATGAGATCTGACTATACACTTTGAGCAGGTGACAGTTGTGTTGCAGAGACCTAGGTGTAGTTCTGAGAACTACGTCTCTTACATACTACTGGCTGAGGAATGTACCTGCTCCTGCCAGTCAAATGGTTCCACAGGCAACAGAGAGTTCTGTATAGTCGTTTATAACTAGAGGTACGTAAATTTCGCAGATACATTCCAGGTCAGGTTGAACGCCAATTATGTATACTTCATTGTCATGTCTGTGACTTGCTGGCGGCTGTTACGAAACGCGTTTGACTACTGCAACCCAGTAGTAAATAAGGAAATAATGCGAAGTGCTATCGCTTGCTACCTGCTTGTACGGTTGTAAGCCAATAGATAATCGATTGTGGCCAGTGGGTGCTGTATAGTACTGTCAAGTCTAGGCTGCTGCCAGATGAATCCACGAAATTGACGTACCTCTAATTATAATCATCGCTTGCCCTAGAACACTTCACATTTCGACACTGAAATACATTATTTTCGCCAAGAAGATTTTTAACCACTTTTTTTGTAGTGCCTTGCATTCACACCTGTAGATCTGCTTCGTGGTCGATGATTGGATGTTTCAACTGTGTATTAGTGTTCTACCGGCTAATTATAGACGTGTGGTGTCGCAGTAACCTTGCTCTGGTCGGCACAATAAGAAGTGTGGGAACACGCTGCCAATACCCACTAAGAGAGCTGCAGGTGTTCAGGTAAGGCGTTGGAACGAACTGGTACGAAAATCAAGATTTCCTATACATAGCTAGCTACATTGTGTCTCATTTGAGGGAACGCACGGACTGCGATTGTGAAAGAGCTCGGGCATGATGCCCGGGTGTGTATAAGAATATATCTGGCCGTGAAATGGCGCCGCTTCCAACTGCAACGCCATACATCGGCCAGTGATATCAGCGTAACAAACTTCGTCGTGCAGTTCCCTACCCGAGTATAGCTTACAACCGACAAGCCGCAGTTGGCGAGTCAAATTACTGGCAACGTGAAGAATTCGGCGGTTCGTTTGGCCGCAAGCTACATTTCAAACGAGTGAATGTTCGCGTCACTCTTGCAGCTCGTCCTAGACTCATTTTACTCTTGTCAGGTTACGTACAAAAGAATTTTGCTATGTATGGCTTCCTACCACGTTCTTCTGGGAAAATATTAGTGCCGGGTCCAGGGACGTTGAGTGAATTGGAAAGTAAGGACGCATTGTGCAGCTGATACATTATTATTAGAGCCGCGATTTTATGGCGAAAAGGTTTTTGCAACATTTGGTTTCGATGCGTCATGTGCACACCTGCAGCTCTGCTACATCGTCTGTGGTTGGATGATTTTACTCTCACTGGCCTTGGCAAATTATAGACGTACAGATTCACAATAATCTTATTCTGATTGGTGCAGTCAAATGAGAAACGTGTCTGAACAAAGACACGCTGCCAATAACCTTGAAACAGAACTACCGATGTGCACGTGAGTCACTGAAACAAAGTGGGGCAAAAGTCTTTTCGCGACAAAATCGTGGCCCTAATTATTATTACTGAGATCTAGTTTGCATTCGGTACTTGATGATCATTGCTGACACACATCGTAGTATGAGACCTATAATTTTTTTCCATTAATTTAAGGTACAGCTATAAACCAAATACCTGTATATTTCTATTGTGCAGGCCGTTCGCCAACGGTAAATTTGAGTTCTTGGAGGGATTTGTGCCAATAATAAAGAAGTAACATATTTCAGGTACAATCATATTGTATCAGTTTCGTATAAAACAGCAAATTATCGAAAGAGATATTGCTCAGTTAAAATAGATCAATGGAAAACACACATGTCAATGCAAGAAAGCTAATTTTCCCTGTCTCTAATCGATTAAAATATATCTTCTGAACTCAATGTCGTGTGCGTAAATAATAGACAAATATTAGATACACTGCAATTTTGCAGGTCCCTGTAAGACAAAATTAGGGTTCTAACGCCTGTACATAAGTTAACGTAGCTATTGGATCACGACAGATATCTCACCTAGACGACTCTGAACCAAATGCAGGTCTGCTGGAAACATTGACTCCCACGCTACCTTGTCAAATGCACAACTGTCCTCTCACTGGAGGAGTAACCAATGGACAAGAACTAAGGGAAGAATGTACGCATGGCTAGAGATTGGAAAATTTCGTGGTTTCACTGACCAGCAGGCTAACCTCCAAAAATAGCTGCGTACTCAAGTAGACAGCAGCTGCTAATTGGGTGCTCGCTTCTGTATTTAGTTGCTTCTAAATTATTGGCTCAGAGCACTCCAGAAGCTATCAAAGAAGTCAAGGGTCAGTGGCGAAAGTGACACAAGATTGCGGGTGTTTGAAATACAGCATGTCTCCAAAAGAAACCCCGAGTTTTCAGGTCCCAGCGCATAATTGTGCGATACAGCTCGCAGGTTGGTATACTCATGACGTTTCCGTGACTCTATTGGTTGCGGTTGTGAGCAAAGGATACTGGGCATGAAAATGTAGTTGATGTGTTTCCTATAGCCGTCTCTGGTGAAAGGTACGATGTGGCAACCCTTCAAGCAGTGATTAGAGCCACTATTTTATGGCGGAAGGATTTTTTATCAATTAGTCTCAATGTCTTATGTGCACGTCTGCAGCTCTGCTTCATGTTTAGTGATTGGGTGTTTAAACTCTCACTAGTACTGGGTTTCTTCTGACAAATCACAGACGAACGATGCCACAATTGTCTTATTCTGGTTGGTGCAGTCAAATGAGAGAACGGTCAGAGCAAAGACACGCGGCCAATAACCATGAAGAAAAGTTAGAGATGTGCACGTAAGGCATTGAAACAAAATAGTGCAGAAATATTTTTGCGACAAAACCGTGGCTCTAGCAATGGTTCACGGTAGCAATGTTTCGATTCTTATCGTGGCTATAGCTTGCAATGATTAGTTATCATGCAAAGACAGAGGACTGAGCGTAACTGTGTGAAATTGGGACCGAGTGAAGTGCGGGTATGTCAATGCTGCTTGCAGGGTAGCCACATCCAAGGTCGTGGTCGTGAAGTAGAGGATGACGATATGAGAGATGGTTGTCGGTGTTTGCAGGTGCCGACATAGGGATGTCATCGGCGGTTGCGAGGTGCGGGTCAGCACGGCTGTCTCCTCGGCTGAGGGACGTGATGCGCTGTCACACAGAGGTTGGTGGCTGCCACGACCTGGACTTCTGCGACCACCGCACTGCCTTCCGCCACAAGAAGCTTCCTGAGCTGGTGCGCGCTCTCTTCATTCTGCGTGCTTGCGGCTCCAACTTCCTTGTTGACAACTGCCTCCAGGTGAGAGGCTCTCTAGCACCAGTAGCTCCATGAGTTGGTGAGAATATATAATACCTTACGAGCGCGACTACAGCTCTGTGTTATCATTATTGACTGTGTATATGTGTGCAGATCCTCTTTCATTCGACTGTGACAACCAAAAGAAACTTACTGCTATACCACACATATGTGATTCGTATACAGAACTGCAAGAAGCTGGGAGATGAAACATACAACCAATGACCACGATGTAGACCTGCAGATCTGCTCGCAAAAAAAGTGGTGTAAACATCTGGTCGCGAAACATTCCTGTACTACTCGACCACGACAACTAATCCCGCGGGAAAAAATGCGAACTACCACATTGTTGTCCTTGACGACAGAGCGCAACTGGTGTGGCGCACCACAGCACCGGCCATAATAGGCCTACTGTGGCACAGGCAGCTGGTTCGGATTTCGCCGCGCTACGTCTCCACTAACCGTGTGTATTGAACTCATGTCAGGCGCAGTACATTTCCCCTCCCTGTGACGTGTCTACCTACTACTAGCGCGACGCTTCTTCACCTCACGGGAGGACTAGTTGTCGTGGTCGAGTAGGACATACTTAATTCATTGCCTTATGTACGCATTCGCAGCTCTGCTTCATGGCCAGTAGTTGGATGTTTTAAATTCTCAGCGTCTCTGGGTTCTACCCGCTAGTCTCAGATGCGTAGGTTTCACAGTACATTTACATTATAACCATAGAGAAAGGCTGAAGATGTGCACATAAGGCACGGAAACAAGTTGGTGCGAAATTATTTTCTCGAAATATCAGTGGCTGTAGCCATACTGAATGCAGGACAGACAGTATGAAGGAATATCGACAAATTGTTGAGAGCCAGTTCCATGGAAGAGTAAGAACCAGTAGTAACATTGTTCATTGCAGGTTTGCCACACCGACGGCCGCGGATACTTCCTTGAAGTCGGCTATCATTGTTTACACATCCAGGCGATATAACACATTGGCAAAACACATCCCCATATACCCGAGTTCGATCCTCAGTCCGGCCGTCCTGATTTTGAGTCCTCCATGAATTCCCGATATCGCTCCACGTAAATGCTGGCAGTCAGTCTGAACTGTGAAGGTACTACAGTCTTTGAAAACAAGATTACATGAGGAAACGTTAGGTGTTTCTTTATCAGTACCAGAGACGAAGCTTGGTCACGATAAAAGGTAAGTGGTTTTATAGCTGGGGGTGAATGAGAAATTTTGGTCAGCGTTCAACATCGAGGTCTTAAGCACTGGTGAGGAGTGACATGATGTGAGTATGGAGCAGTGCCGGAATGAAAGGGCGGGGGAATCGGGAGATCCGCCGACCAGCGGCACGATTCCCACATGCGAAATTTCGGTGACCAACCCCGCTGGCAATCGAACCCGGATTGCCTTTGTGTGAGGCGACTGGTCTGACCATTCGGCCACCACGGCCGCTATACACTCGGTGTACGGAAATTAATATTCTTACATGAAATTGCCAAAAGTTTTTAATTTGGTGAAACTGAAGCAGTGTTACTGGAGAATATGTTCCTCGCCTCTTGTCTGCCACTGGTTGGTTAATGTACCATCACCTACCAGACTAATGGTTCAACAGATATTTAGCTTCGTATACAGCCATTGTCCAGCCCCGCTTGCCATGGAACATATACACGCCAGGCTACTACTCAGTACGTTGAGGTGATTGGTGGTTGATGGTGATGATGAAATTAAGCTGACTGATGTGAAAGTGTATGTTTGAGTGATGCTATTTTGTTGTTGGAATGGTCAGTTCCAGGTGTGCAGGAAGGTGTGTGGTGGCAGGTTGTTTGGATTCTGCACTGCAACCTTTCATCTGCACACAATTGCTAGAAACCGGAAAAATTCGCTGATTCACTGACCTGTGGGCTAGCCTCCAAGAACGTATGTGCACTCAAGCAAACAGCAGCTGTTCATTTGCTGCTAGCTGACACGATGAGATGGGCATGCATTTAGTTACATTTGTATTATTGGCTTAGCGCCTTATACGAGGTGCCACATAAGTCAAGGAACAATTTGGAAAGTGACACGAACGTGCAGTTGGCGGAATTATGGCTTGTGCTTAAAATGAAACGCGAATTTTTCAGGTCCCTAACAATAGTAGGCTGTTTGTGAGCAACTGTGTCGAGGCAACATGAGCAACCAGATGTGCAGTAGAAGATTCTGCTGTGTGTATATGACGTGTTGTGGGCTGGGGACAGTTGTTTCAGGTGAGCAGGAAGGTGTGTGGAGACAGGTTGCTGGGCTCTGTGCTACAACCTACCATCTACGCGCAATTCGTAGCGGGCCACGAGGAGCGGGACCTGGCCAGTACAGCCGCACAGCTACGCTCACTAGGTCTGCGGGTTATGATCGCGCCCACTCTAGAAGAGGATGTAGGCGAGAGCTCTGACAAGTAGGTATCCGCCAAGTATTTCACCTAGTCTAGTGGCACCAAGTTTTTACCGGCCACAATTATTACATTTATGTATACGTCCATGAGTTTCGCACATATTGCCTAGGTCAGTCTAAATGCACCGAAGTCTTCACTGTCTCTTCTATCATTGGTAGTGACCGGTAGTTTCATCGAAAGATTTTAGCTCGCTCAAACTTGTTTTAATGACGTGCACACTTGCATCTCTCTTTCGTGGTCATTGTTTCGATATGTTTCACTTCCAACGTTTAGGAGTTCAAGCTGGTAATGACAGACGCTCAGTGTCGCGGTAACCTCCCTATGATTGGCACAGTCAAATTAGTAACACATCTGAACAAAGACGCGCTGCCAATACCCCTGAAGCTGAGCTGCCGATGTGCACAGAAGGCACTAAAACATAGTAGTGCATTAATCTTTCTGCGAAAACTACGGGCTCCTTGTCATTGGACAACTGCTGTTTTCACAAGTCTTTTACTGAGTACTCAAGCCAGTAATAAACAAGGACATAAATTGCGAGGTAATCACAGGCTATCCGCTCGTACGTTTACAACAATAAAAGCCAGTGACCTGCGTGATAGGAAATTTCGCGTAAAGATTTTTGCAGCACTTTGTTTCAGTGCCTTACGTACGCACCTGCATCTCAGCTTTGTGGTCAGTGATTGGATGCCGTAACACCTAGCGTCTGAAGGTTTAACCCGCAAATCGCAGACGTGATGTGTGGCAGTTATCCGTGTATTGATTGGCACAGTCTAGTGAATAACGACTCTGCACAAATAAAAACTCTGTCAATAGACATGAAGTTGACTGCAGGTGTGCACATAAGGCACTGAAACACAGCGGTGCAAAAATATGTTCACCAAATATTCCCGTCCCTACTAATCAGAAAACCTTTCAGTTTCAAAAATTGAACCAGTACAGGAGATGTGCAATCGTAATGCTTTTGATTTTAAAAGGCTGTTCAGTTTATCGTGTCGACATTCCTACAAGCTAGGATTTAACACGTAACGTTGTGTTTAGGTAATAATTTTTTTCTGTTATTTACTAAGTTTCTTCGTAAGGAAAACGTTTATCTTTTGACTGAGACTGTCGGTATTCGGTTACTAAAGGTGAGGATATTTATTTAGTGCTTAGTCTGCCTGCGTGTAAGAGGCTCAGAGGCGACTGAGCTATAAGGGCGGTGTTGAAGTAAGCGGCAGACGCGTTGCATCGCCACAACGAGACAAGCGCTTATCTACCGAGCAAGATTCCCGCCGATCTATGTTTACACTCGGACTTCAAGTGACAACCGTACAATTTTACTGGCGGAAAGTCAGTAACAATATTGCACGTTTATCTGAGTTTCCCATACTTCCGGTACGGCAGTTCTTAGCTATGTTAGACAGCGCCGAAACAGTGTTTGTAATTAGCACGGTGGCTCGACAATGACGTTATGTCCTTGTCCGAAGTGTTGTTTGTAAACTAGCGCAATGGGCACGTGTGGAATGATTTCGTTAAAAGACGTATTTACGATCAACTGCGACATATTTGTAAGGCGGGGTAGATTGAGACTTTGACAACGAGGTTTTCACAGCTTATTAGTAAGGACTGGAAACTTTTGCGAATTCAATTACCTGCATGTTAGTATAAACTGGCCTATGCATACTCAAGCCCCGACCATTTGTCCACTAGCTGCTACTCAGTGGAGCAGCAGATAATGAACGGATAAACGGGGCCTGGGTATGCATAGTGCAGTGTATTCTTGCGTGCAGATAATGGACGACTTGAAAAGAGGCGGAGCTTCAGTCATGTGTGGGAAACAATTCCTGTCTCCATGGATACCGCAGCCGAACATAACCTTCATTTAGCTGTTTAGCGTCAAATGTCCCGGATGAGATGTACGTCAAGAAAATTAACTATTTGCTTGGAATTTGCCGTTTTTTTTTTTTCAGATAAACATTAATCTTATGTATTTGCGTATCTTAACCATGAAGTAGAAACTAATATTTTTTACCCTTGCGTGCAAATCTATGAATGCGCAACATTTTTGCTTTCTGCAGCTACCAACTAACAAATCAGCATGTTTGTAAACAAGCTTTGTTTCCCACAGTATTTCCCCTGCGGTGTGACGTCAGGGGGCGTGTACTTCAAGTCGTCCATTGAGTTCGCGAAATGTTCCTGTCTCTGCTTACTAGGAGAGATATAAGGAGAATATGGAGCATCGCCGGCTTGTTTAGCAGGACCTGCCCTCCTGTATCTGAACACAAGTTAGGTACCAGATGGGGCTGCGGGTGGGTTCGTCACGTCCACCAGTCAGTCTTTCTTTATCAGCCAGGGCTCACGATAGCTGCAGTACTGCAGTAGAACTGACGAGAGTAGGTGAATACCCCTAACCCAAGGCTATACGTGTCTTCCTATCGCTGTAGCTGATAGTAGAAATCATTCCACCTGGCGACAGTACCACTCGCGGGTTAGCCACGAAGGACCACTTTGCTGAGGGCAAGGCTGTCCAACCTCTACGAAACCACTTCGTGGGCGAGTCCTCTTGCTGTAAGTCTGCTACTAAGCAGCAGTTACAACCGACACTCAGAGTCCAACCCGTGATCTACACAGCACGAGACTGGGGCTTCATGCCGATCCACCTGCGAAATACCATGCATCTGGGTTTTCACCCGAGCAGATGTTCCCCCTCCAGAGCAGCGTAGGGAAAAGTTAGATCTTTGAGAAATCCGGTCACCTATCGTCCGGTTTGATTCCCACATGCAACATTCCGGGACGTCCCCCGCCGGGAATCGAGCCGGGATCGCCTCACTATGAGGCGAGGTGCGTCATAGCCGGTAAGTCACCTATACGTTCGGTCCTCAACACGAGTATCACTTGTAAACATCCAACCACTGACGTGGACAAGAGTTAGAGGGTCTTGAAACTAAACTAGATATGAAATCTTAGCCCTACCACAAAAATCAACGACATTTATTCATTGCACATTTTCAGCATGGCTTGTACGCCGTTTGGTAAAGAGAAGTACTTTTTAATATGCATAGAACCAAAACAGTAAAATTCTGAGTTTGCTATGTAGTTATGGAAAAATTATGTATACCAAAAAGTGTTCACTGTGATAATGTAACACGTGATACCTACAACAAATTAAAAGTAATTTTTTTTTCTTTGCTGCTAGCTTGTTGCCCGTGACTTCGTTCACGTGGTTTTCAATTTAATGCGGGAATTTATCGTCCCTTGGCAGGTAAAAGTGCCAACGTTTCAGTTTAAATATTAGCTCATAATGTAATTTACTGACTCATAAGCTAGAAAGAAACCAATGACAGCATAGTGGTCTGGAATTCTACAGCTACAATATTAATTTTTGGTGTTTGGAACTTGTTTTTAATTGACTATCTTAAAAGTTTTTCCTTTCTACTCAAAAGTTTTTAAAGTGTGGTGTTGACCGTTTTGCCTACCAAGAGACGATGTATAGGCATTCAGTTTTATATCAAGTGAATCCCCATGCTTCTTTAACAGATTATAAAACAAAATCTCTTTGACGCGTTCAAAAGTTCTGTCCTAAAAATTTAAATTATCTTAAGTTTTTTCGTAAACATATGTATTTCTTATTTTAATTTATTATCAAAAACTAAATTTTAAGAGAAGAATATTTTTTTTTTTTAAGTTTTTGCTCTTTAAGTTACATAGAATCAATAATATTAACACATAAAGTTACAAAAAAATGTAAAAATTGCGGTAACTTTGTTTTCGCATTTTCATAAAATAATTTTGAAGTCAGTAGTTTTTTTAATTTCAAAATGGTGCAAAATGATGTTAAGAGTCATTGATTAGTTACCATTTTAGAAACTATTTGAAAAAGATGCTTACGGAAATCAGGATAACCGGACCGGACATCGAACCTAAATAGTTTTGGATATGAGTCCAGTATTCACCACTGCGCTACCTCGAGTGGCCCCTGGCAAAAACAAGCGCCTAGTTAAATACGTAATTGAAACCTATCTAGCGTACAAATATTTTCATTCTTAAAGATGTGGACTTTCCCTATCAATTTATCGTAAATCTTGGCAGTGCATATGAAATGAATATGTTGTGTCGGCAAAAGTGACAAGCTGTATTCTGACAGTTGTTAAGGACCAATTAGAGGCGTATTTTCTGTAAAGTCCCCACCCCTTCCCCCTTATCCTTCCTGCTCTACCTCTCGCTAGACATCGGTTCTCAAATTACAGCTCATACAGTTTCTTCGCCATTATTCTCCCTACCTAAAAAAAATTATGCTATCTTATTAGTAGAGACATGAACTTTTCGCGAAAAGAATTTTGCCCCACTTTGTTCCAGTGCCTTATGTGCACGTCTGCAGTTCTGCTTCATAGATATTGGCAGCGTGCCTTTGAACTGTGACGTTTCTCATTTGACTGTACCAATCACAATAAGGTTACTGTAACACCACACGTCTGTGATTTGCGTGTAAAACCCCACGA
>PNEQ01035231.1:0-14265 GCA_003012365.1 Medauroidea extradentata | reverse complement strand
TTGTGTGCCGGGGTTCTGACATTTCTCGTAGGCTCCGCCACAGACCATTTGAATCTATTTCTACCATAATAGTAATTTTTTCGCCTACCTGCATCGTCACTCTCACTATCCTCAGTAGAATGATTTTCGCTTCCATCTTCACTGTCACTAGAGACACACGAATTGGTGTCATGATTGCTGAGAATACTCTCACCATCCTTTTGATCAGAACAGTCTATATCAGATACATCACTTCCGATTTCGTTCAAAACTGCTTGCACTTTTTCGTGAAAATTCGGGTCACTGAGTTTGATAGGCCAAGTGCCAGTTTTACGCGACATTGTTACACAATTTCCACCAAAAATGTTGGCTAAAACTCGAATAAACAAAAATTATCACTGACAGAAAAGCAGACGCTAACACAGAGGTGCGGTCCGTGGGACCTCGACGGAGCTGGTGAAAGATATGCGTGTCAGAAAAACACTGCTCGTGCCTGTGGCAGACAGAAGACTGAGTGGTAGGAAGGTACTGCAGATAACACGCCCTCAAGGTCAACGGTTGCGGAGGACAAAGGGCGGGAAAATACTCCGCGGTCCCAGGGACCTCACGTCTGTGGTTAATAGCCTAAATCAAACAAACTGCTACTTTTCGTAAGTAAAATAAATTTAAGTTTCATAGCTTATGCGCATGCACACGTAGGTAGTTTTGCTGTTTTCTCTTCGTAAATGTGGTACAAACTAACTTAATAACACGTATAATATAATTTACAGAGAAATTAAAATCGCTATGCTAGTTCAGGACATGTTTGTTAAAGCGTATATAAATGTTTAGAAACTTGTTTTAAAACTTTTTTCCTATAAAAGTTAAACTTTAAGAATTTGATGTCATTGTAAAATTATACGTTGTTTTCGTACCTGATCACACCTACCTGTATTTTGTCAATAAAGTAAACTTTTGCTCACTCACAATTTGCTTCATCACTAGGGACCTACAAAATTCGCGTTGTTATGTGGTAACGTACTAGACTTAGCAATCCTATATATATATACAGGATTACAGTACGAGATAACACTGGCCGTAGTCTCTATGTGATGTCAGCTACGTGTGTGAACGCTTTACAGAAGGTTGGTCACTCAAACATGCAACTAATTACTGGACAGATACATTTTACCCAGCAGATCACGGCATTTTTTGCTTATGGGAGAAGGAGGACGAATATATAACCATTTGGAGTCTAGCCTGGCGGCAAGAAATAACGCGAATTTTGCATGTCTCTACTCATCACTTCTACGCGCAGGCTATTCAGCACGCGTGCATTATTTCCGTTAGCAACTCTCTCGAACCTTACTTCAAACTGTTATACCCAGGGGCATCATTTGGTGCTACAGAGGGGGGGGGGGGGAGCAAATGCCCCCCCCCCCCTGGATTTAGAATTTTATGTGTATAAATACATTTTTTGTATTTTTAAATTTAAATAATGCTAACTTAAGTACATAAAACTGAAGTTTTATTATTAAAGTATCTAATTTATACATGCTTAGTTAATAAAAAAGATGCAACAAGGTCACTGTCGCCGGAAAACAAAATCTTGCCTCCCCCCCCCCTAGAAAAACCTGAAATGACGCCCCTGGTTATACCGTGTGTACTTCTGTAACATAATCATTCAACGTGCTTGAAAACAACGCTGAAGTTTCTGTATAAAAATTGTAACGGCTAAAACTGACTCTGCGAAATGTGAACTATATTTAAAGCCGTTTTCACTCTCCCACAATGCACAAAAATTGAGGCAGGCAAAATTCTCATGGTAAGCTAGATTTCAGTGCCATGTACAGTACACACCAGAGTACAACCTGTGAATTCATTGGGCACGACATTAGTGACGATAACTACGTGCGAAAAAAAAAAACCTTTACAGGGCATTAGTACACAAAAAAAAAATACTTATTGGTAAACACAAAATATTTTGTCATTGAGGATCTTGCCAAAAGTTTTTGTGGTGACTACAAAAAATTTTTTCTATCCCCAATAAAGTTTTGCAGTGACTAGAAATATACTTTGTAACCACTACATAATTATTTCATGAGGTCCATATTGACATAACATTTTGTAGCCCCCTCAAAACCGCTTTTTCTGTGTAGAGATCCGGTAATTTTGAGAATTGGTTTGAGAAGACGTTAGATTTCAAACTCACATACACGTTCGTTACTTTCACGATTGGGTACGTAACTGTTGGCGAAACTCTTCCTTGGGGACTGTGAACCAATAACAGACATGCATATCAAACTGACTCTCACGCTTGTACAACTGGCCACTCGAGTAGCAGCCACTGAAAAAAGTATGAAGCTGAAGACAGTGTACACAGGACTGTGGAGTCCATCCGGCTGGTCGTTGAACCTGCCAGAGTCCCGTGTCTCTGGATATAAGTAGAGATGATGGTATATCGCGCAAATTTTTTTGTGCCAACATACCCTTGAAAACACTGTAGTTTCTCTCTACGTGTATGATTGGGCGATACACGTTTGACATTCCGTAACTGTCTGCAGACCAACAACAGGCATAAAATATTACCATAGCGGGATTTTTATTGGCTCAGTCAAATTGGGTAAAAACTCTACTTAAAGGGAAAAGCCAGTGAACTTTTGATAAGCTGGACGTGCATTGAAACCCACCGAACAGTCAAGTTTTCCCGCGATAAATCATCATCTCTAGATAGGCTGTAGAGTGCCGGATATCTCGCGGGTTCAACGACCAGCAGGCTGGACTGCACAGTACTGTGTACACTGTGTCCTCAGCTACTTGTACATTGGCTGCTGCTACAGTGAGTGAGCATTTGAACATTTGACGATGTAGCGCGGGAGTCCATGAGTGTCTTTATGCATGTCCGCCATTGGTTCGGAGTCCTCAAGGTCACGTTTAATAAACAACAACCCCAACGAAAAAGTTTCCAACATAGACATGACTTAGAAATCCAACCTCTCCTCTGTTGAATCCGCAAAATTTCCGGGACTCTAACTATAAGTCACTAAATAGTTTGACTTCATTGGCTAGAAGCCATCTCTGCGGCAGGCCACGGCATTGTTGGCCATGAGAGACGTATGTATAACAGCTTGCAATCTAGTATGCTATCAGAAAATAACCCGAATTTTGTCATCCATACACATTGTCACTCAAGCCCATTTTTTCTGTTAATAGTCAATTAAGATTCAAGGTTCAAACATAAATTTCTATTAAATTTTCTTTTAAACATGCAAAAACATCTTAACAAAAATTGAATTGTGACCCAAATAATTGTATTACACAAAAAAATTTCAAGATACTTTTTACACTAAATTATTCTTTATCATTGAAACTGCCACTTGTAAAGTTATCATTACTGCAGGAAGACACAAACTTTCAACTAAAACCAAAACATGTGGTGTAAAGTTGTCGCAAAATCTAGCAAAGTAACCCATCTTTGTGAAGGAAATATCAATTTATAACAAAGAATATATGCACTAGATGTAAACACATATATCAAATCACAAGTGTAATTCAAGAACGCTATACAATTGTATCAGTTACGCTTACGATGCATGCATAATTACAAATGTTAACTGAAAAACAAATAATTATTAAAGGTGTCCCACAAGGATCAATTCTCGGTACTTTGTTGTTTTCACTGTACATAAATGCAATTGTGTCATGTTTCAAATATTTAAAATGTTTCCAGTATGCAGATGACACTCAGTTACTACTGTCCTGTCGTGTTGATAAAACAGTCAAGAAAATCTCGGAGATAAACAGTGATTTACAAAATATATCGGAATGGTGCGTAAATAAACTCCCTGAAACTGAACCCAAAAAAATACTCATACATGATATTTGGATCAACATAATATTAAAGAAAATTAACTGCCACAAAATATCAGTAAACGGGGAAATAATACCGGCAAAGAAATCCTACAAAAACTTAGGAGTTATATTCGACAAGAATCTATCCTGGGAAAAACAAATATCAGCAAATATCCAGTCGGCCTACTTCCGTTTGAAGCTTCTTTACAGACTTAAGAATATTTTAACAACTGAAATAAAAGTATATTTGTGCGATGCGTTAGTACTATCAGTCTTTAACTACTGTGCCTGCTTGTTTGTTAATATAAGCAAAATACAACAACATCGTATACAGAAGGTACAGAACACATGTTTGAGATATTGTTTTAACCTTAAAATGCGAGATCATGTCACGAAAGCACTTTTCAATTCTAAATGGCTTAACATGGAAAATAGAAGATTATATCATTTCAATACTCAATTTAAAAAAATTGTAGATACCCCGGTGCCAACATATTTATAGGAAAGACTCATTAATTGTATCTCAGTACATAATCACAACAGAGGAAATAAAAATTCTTTTCAACTACCTCTATATTCGAAGTCCATTTACAAACATTCGTTCACGTACATGGCCAGCAAGCCTTGGAATGACCTACCGCTACCGGGAGATTTAAGAAATCTTTCGCACCACACTTTCAAGGAGAAATATAAGTCCTTTCTGCTACAGAACCAGTTGCAATACACAATGATTACGTAAGCCCATACAATTTTTTTCTTGACTTTTTAAAATATATATTTTCCCCTATGTTTAGTTTAGTATTTGTCTGTTTTATTCAGAATATTGCAATTTTAGTAATAATTTGTTTAACGTGATGTTACAATTATACTTTAAAACCTTGTAATGCTTACAATTATAAGTTTGATGCAAATTTTTGTAATAATATTGTAGTATTCATAATTAATATTTGTTCAGTAATGTTAATACTTTTTGTAAACCAAGCTGAGGCTGAATCCGTATGTTATAAAATAAATAAACTGTTTGGAACATCTCGATTTACACTCAGAAAGGTTCACAGCAGGAGCGCTCATTTCTTGGTTATCTTACTCTTTCTACTCTTGTCCGGCTGCGAAGATCATGTAACACGACTCATCGTCATCATTTCCTTGCCTCCCTTCTTCGTTAGCTGTCTGGCTCACAACTACGCCCGACCACTGTGCCAGCTTGCAGCAAGTGTGCAGCGTATTCGTACTTGAAAGATTACTCGAAATTTTCCGCTGTAACATTGGGGGACAAAGCGGCAAAGTTTCTTGTTAATAATGACTTTACCTCCCCATAAACATTTTTTTTTACTTTGGAGTACTCAACTTATGGGAAAATGCACACTAAAATAGTCGTAAATCAATGTTTTTTTAACGCCATTTTTATCATTAAAAAATCATAATTTCAGACAAGTTAAAAAATAGAACTGTCTGTTAACGCTTTACTCCTGGATTATTCAAACAGAAGTAAGTTACATGGCATTGTGCCGATGCGATTGTTCAAGTCCGGACTGTCTGCACATGGTTTAAAGTTGTGTGACACATGCTCTTAATTAAGGACGGCACTAAAACCAACTCACTTGCCGAACTGAAAAAAATTCATAGTGAATAACGATATTATAGGCTACAAGTTAACCTATATTAAACAACAAAATAAAACATTTTGTATTAATTTATTTTTTGTTTTTATGTTCTAGAAATTGTAGCTAACGATATCTTTATCCACTGTGAATTTTTTTCAGTATGGTATATCAGTTGGTTCTAGTGCCGATCTTAAAACCGTAACATGCAACGCCTAATACTGCAATCACAATAGCGCAAGACGTGGCGCTAAGTAAGCGAGGACTATAAAATAATTTTTAGGCAATCAGCGTCGATGCTTCTGTGACGTCAGCGCATCCGCCTCGACGCTGATTGGACAAGGTTGCGTCTGTCACGCTATTGTGATTCCAGCATAACGGCGCAATGCCTAACAGTGCAGACTTCTTTGTTACGATACATAAAAGAGACAAAAATATTTGTGATGTTCTTTGTTATGTTCCGTTAATTACAACAGTAAAATTGTCGAAAACTATTGCATAACAAGACTTGCTCGTAATTGCCAAATAAGTGAAAATATCTTATATTATTCAGATTTTGAAACATCTGACGGTCGTATGTTCAGTAAAAAAACAAGAATTTTATTTCTATACGAAGCATATTGGCAACCATACTTGCGTACTTCGCATGCATGTGACTGAAACTGTGAATTGTGCAATAACATACACTACGATGAAAAATAGGACGGCTCTATGTGTGAAATTAGTTACAGAATTCTGTCTGGAACCAGCGTGGTTGCGGTTCATACTATCGCAGTGCTACTTGTAGTGAATTAGGTACGGAATTCGGTCCTGGATTATGGGTAGTGTGTACGAGGCCTATAGAACGTCTCACGCTTAGATGGCAGCACAAGGTCATATGGACATTAGCTCTCTCTTTCCTACACGTTGTAAATGCCGTTAGCACTATCCTTGCTTCGGCGCGCGCTGTTGCCAAAAATCCTAAAATTTTCATGTTGTAATTGTTATCTTAACATGTTTGCGTATTGTACAGCATCGAAACGCGCATCTGGTGATATAGTTGGTTCATCATTTAACTTACCCAATTTTTAGAGGTTAAATTTTTTTTTAACTTGGTACTGTTTTCATGCATCCTTAAATATATCACATCATAACTTACGAATCAAAGGCACAATCGTATCCAGGTTTTTATGGTATATGTAATTTCATATATCTGGACGCCAACGAAGAAATCTGAAGGCTCAACTTTTTTCTCGTTAGTTGAACAGAAATTTTTTTCAAACATTATGTGCGCTTTCTAACATACTAAATCAAAAAGTTGGTTAGTGAGAAACTTTTTTGCTATTAAAGTTAGATGGGGGATGAAAGAAGGAAGTTGTCTGTAATGAGCTGAATCTGTTTTTAAAAGCATCCCCAACTCGATAGCCTTAGCTGTTCTCATGTTTACAGCTGTGAAATGTGTGGCGTATTATTGTCATGCACTCGCCAAGCTCTCGTCCTACTAACTCGACAACTGAGCGTCGCTCGAAGTGTTGGCTGAATCAAGCACCAAGTTCCGTTATCTTTGCTGACTATGAGATTATGTCTGGAAAGGTTAATAAATAAGATACAGGCTTCTTTAGTCAGCAGTTTTCTTCGTCCTGTGGCTTGAACTGGTTCAGTAGTGAAACTACAGGGTTGTATAGCTGTATAGTAGTAAGGGGTTATGTAAGATGATATTGATTATAAAAATAAATATAATTTGTAGTGTGTTTGTGTAGACAAAATTTTAGCTTGAAATTTATTGTGTCAGATTTAGGGTTAAGGTGTTGTTGTTTGCCCGTTCACCTTTCTCTGGAAGACACTGAAAACAACATTTACCCTTTGCAACAAAAGTACAAGAAACGAAATCAATACCTAAGTAAATCCCTTTGGAATAAAGCAGTCCTCTGAAAGTAAATAAATGTATTGAAGAAAATTTGAAAATATTGAATCCAATAGTGCTGACGGAAATGAATAGAACAAACTCTGTAGGCTGATTTAATTAGTACTAACACATCCTTTCCTCTGTAATTCAAATCAAAATTAATTAAACTGAAAATAATATAGTTTCAAATGAAACTCAGATGAATTAAACGCTAAAATAAATGTAAAGTAATTAATTATGAAGCAATTAAATGCAAGATATTAGGTGCTGAAAATAAGCTTTAAATAACTGTCTCCACTACGAAAAATTAAAATTAAAAATACAAAAATATTATTCTCCTTTACACTAAAACACTTAAATATCCTCTCAGGGTTCTTAATAGTTCCTCGTCTAAGCTCAAATACGTCTGCACGGTAGATGAAACACTGTGAATTAAATTTTGAGTTGTCGGGGGAACAATTTAATGCCAATGGAGCCAGGCTTAAGTCATCTAGAAAAATCAGGACTACTGGTTCTGGATACGCCATAATAAACCAAATTAAACAAGTCTCTTCCAAAATTATTAAAAATCCAAATAAAACTTGATGTTTACAATCGATGAAAAGTCAAAAAACGGGTGTATAGTGCGTGAAACTAATTAAAGTTGGATCGGCGTCATACCATTCAGCGTCCTGCTGCAAATGGCGTCATCAAAACGTCCCGCCGCGTCTTCAAAATCTTGCGCACTAAGAAATAAAGCATAATTAAGGCACGTGGGCTCTTCTCAAATTCCACACGTCCTTCCTAGACTTAAACTTGGTTATTTGGTCACAGCAAAGAAATATAAAAATCATTAGGATGTCGCTAGATATTAACTAGCGTAGCAAACATAAAAAAATTCACGCCACATCGGCTTCGATGTCGGATCAAGACTCTTCCATCTCTCGGCAACCGCCCTCGCTCGCGGCTGTTCTCTAGCCTTCGCGATGGTTTGCCATAGCGGTATTTAGGTTGGAGATATCTTAAACCGAGACGAAAGAAAAAAAAAAACAAAATAAATTAATTAAAATAAATTAAAAATAAAATTACTGTTTTGGATATGAGTTCTAACAAAAAATATATGAATAAATAATTTTTAACTAACTAATTAACTAACCTTAAGGGCGGTTGATCCCTGTCAGATTGGTTTTACGGTTTTTCTTTTAAATCAGGGAATATGCACATTGTTTTACTTTTTTCACGCTGACAAGGCATAGTTTATTGTTTCCATTCACTTTTTGGAATCCAAATGGCATTGTTTCTGTTAATGTTGCGACTTCTGTAGTCGCTCCCGTAAATAAAGCAATTTTTCCTTTTCAGCTGTTTTACGTTGAAAAATAATGAATATATTAAGGTTCCAGCAATTACAGAACATCAATTAAGTTTGTATCTATGCCATGTCGTGACAAAAATTTTGATACATCGACTGGAACAGAAGTTATCGCGAAGAAACAGATAAATCCGAGGTGGTAGGGATCAATACCCCTTAACTGACCTTAGTAATTCAAAGAGAAATAGATTACACATTCATACAATAAAATTAAAACAATATTAAGTACATTAGGTTAGCATAGCTAAGAAATGAACGAAAAATATTAACTACATACAATAATATAAATAACATTAAACTTGAAATATTCTTTTCTATAGCCAAATGCTATAGCTTCTCGCGGCCTTGCGATTCGTTTGACTGATTTTGAAACAAAATTTCATGTGTGTAATGTTTTGTTAAATATTCATTTATATGGAAGGCAAAACAATAAAACATCGTAATACAGGTAGGCTACGAGAAAGAGAGCGAAATATTGTATTGATCTTATTACAGGATTTTTCACATACTATAAACGCATTTGGAAGCTTTAGAAGAAACAGGATGTTCCAAACTAATCATTTACGATAGTAGGAAGAAACAATAGCAATACAGTACAGCAAACTTAAATTAATAATTGAAATCATAATGGAAATATTAACAATAAATAATTCCCGTAAACAATGATCCTTCATTTCTATTACTTGTATGGTAACTATTTTTAAAATAAAAAATTAGAGCAAATATAGAAATAAAACTCAAAACTCTCGTACAGTTTGTTTATAAGGTTTTACTACGTCGTCTAATTTGTTTCCTTGACAAAAACATTTATCTGGTTTCGGTAAGTTTTTGACTGACGAAAATTCGTAATTACCTTCAACTTTATGTAAGTACCGTAAACCGGGGTTATTTTGACCTAGCGGGGTAACTTTGACAACTCAAAATTTTGGTTTTTATGTTATTTAATGACGAAAGTTTCAAGCATTAGCTATAAGGATAAAAGGAATTATTTAAAATACTCGGCTCATATTATCTGTTTATTTACCAGAAAACCCAAAAACTAATATGTTAAATTGTCAAAGTAACCCCGAAAATGGTCAAAGTAACCCCGGTTTACGGTATTGAAAATCTACAAATATGTAGTAGTGGTGAAGCAGAGTGGTAAAAACACTCGCCTCGCATTCGGGAGAACCTGGGTTAGATCCCGGCTCCGACCATCCCAATTTCGGTTTTCCATGGTTTTCTGAAATAACTCCAGACGAATGCCAGGATGATTCCTTAACAAAGGCCATGGCCGACTCCTTCCCCTGTTGCTCCCGTGTATCTCTACCAAAGCCTTGTGTTGTTCAAGGGCACGTAAAAACGTCCAAATAAATAAATAATATCCCCCTCTCCCACTTAAAATGTATTCTTAGCAGACAATAAAAGTGACAAAAACAGACATATTTTTCAGTTCCCATACGACATTGGTTTCGAATGATCAATTTAATTATCATCAGCTACTGCAACCACGTTTTTGTCTTCAGACAGATGCTGCTAAAATGGAAGAAATCTTCCGTTTTGGCAGCAGTATCTATAATGTTTAAAATAGATGTGATAATTATTTCTTAATGAAGTGCCCGTTACAATTTCATGTAGTGGATTAACATCAGTGGAGTAGGCCTATGTGAATTGTTTCGTATGTAAAAGTAATAGAAAATAGAATCAATTATATATTTTGATGCGTGATGCTATACAAATTGTAATATAAATTAAAATAATAAAAAAATATAATATTTTAAAGCTCAAAACTATGAAGTTGTGCACCTTCAGAAATTGGGATAACGCCGTTCTGTATTACGCCTGTCTACCATTCCGTTGCCCTTGGCAGGTGGTATGTATGAAATTGTATATTCTGATAATGCAACGGGTCATCCGGGAGATGATCTTACTTGCTGTAATCAACACTACTCCGTACAAAGGAGCTGATAAAGATAAGCATTTACCACTGGTGTATTAGCTTACTTCTCGCTGCCCTGGGAAACACACAACTAACAAGTCACACGCCTGTCCAAGGGGGGCAGCTTGGAAGCGGGCTACAGTATTGCGTGACCTTCAGCGTACTTGGTTTATAACAATGATAGTATGATAATGATTGGTGTTCTGCCCGAAGGCAGGTTTGAACGCTGGATGATGAGATGACACATCTGCAAAGTAGCTTTCTACAACACCGCAAAAAAAAAAAAAAATCACCCACGCACAATTTTAGTCTCTGTAAAATAAAATATACCAAGCACTAATAGTTTACTGCATAAATTCTATTTTGCAGAGGTACTGCAGTGACTGTACATTTGACGAATGCTGTACCGGATACTAACGGCGTACAAAATTCGGGAGTATATGCACAATTAAGCACAAAACCTGTACTGTAGAGGGTTAATTTTTCAGTGAAATATTTTATGCCGAGATGAGTCATTAATTTGCCACCTCCCCCTTCCCCATAGATTTCAAAGGCCTGTCAACTTCCAAAGGAAACGAGCACAAAACGACGAAATACTTTGAATTATTGTTTGGTTTGTCGGTAGAAGAAGTTAATGGAGCCCCGACTAGGCGAAGTGATTCTGCGGTGATTTGCCATTACAAATATTGACTTCCCAGGCCGGGAATATATCGCGGGACCCTTGACCCAGAAGCCAGGACAGGAGCCTAACCGCTGAGCTATGGGGTGGTACTCGTTACTATACATTTACCAAGAAACTATTAAAGGGCGCCATTAAACTAGGAAATACTGTTTATTAGAAGTGGCTGTTGTGCCAGATTAACACTATGCATCAAGAACTTCTTGGCGACATTTCATTCCTTAAATCCATTAAGTGATCGATTTTTAGTATTGTAAATATCATTCAGTTCTTTATCTACTATGGTGTAAAGTATAAATATGTATGTATTTACGGTAAACACTATTAAATTTTTGTCCTATGGCAGTGTTTTTTTAATGCCAAAGTAATAATTTATTAAACATTTTTCATATTCAGAATTCTAAAGCATGTACTTCCTTTTTACTAGGTATCTTAACTACAAGAACAAGTGTTACCAAACGTATCTATGATCGGGAAGTAAGAAAAAAATTTTTTTTTTTTTGAAATTTTGATTTGGCAAACTGTTGTTTAATATTAACACTACACGTCACAAATTTTTATCAAACGACAGTAGACATTATTAAAAAATATTTAAATCTTCCGACAGTTGTAATAATTTTATTGAGTTCCGTGAGCGTGAGTATTTTTTAATTTATTATCTGTCATGTTATAAACACGAAATGTTAGCATAAAAACAATTTAATGACTATTAAAGCAACTTTTTCGACATTCCAGAGAATTTATTTAAAAAATAGTAATATCCAGAGTTGTTCCTGCCAAGTCGTGTGATTAAAAAAAATGTTATTATTAGTTTGCTTTGAAGTAACTACTTTTTCAGATACAAGTTATGCGTCGAAAAACCCAGTTGACTGACAGTATAATTTATTTCGTAACATTATATCGATCACATGAACGTTTGTCGGAAGAGTATGTATTTTGAATTTCTTAATTATTATGCTTTAAACATCAAATAATCATATATTTGCTATAAATAGAACTAAAGGATTATATTAAGGAACGTTTCCGCTGTTCCAAAGGAATTATTTTGTAATTATAAATAATGATTACGAAATGTCAGTCACGCCTTACTTTCCGGTTAAGAATGCAGTCTCAACGAAGCCAAAAATGTTACAATTACCTTTAATCTTTGAACCCATTATTTATTGTAACTTTGATCTTAAAATTTTCGTATAGTGTACAGCACAGAAACGCGCCGCGATTTATATATTTGTTTCATCATTTGTACCATTATAAGGAGTTTAATAAAATAGAAAACAAAAATTTTGTACTTCACCATTTTCATGCATCATTATCACATTAAACTTCAGAACTAATGGAAAAATTTTACTCAAAATTTTATAGTGCTGCATTACTTCAAACCTCTGGACACCAACATTAACAAATCAGAATCTAAAAATTGTCTTTGTTAAATGTATAGAAATTTTTTTTCTAACCTTACGAGCGTTTCATTACAGAGTGAAACATTAAATTGTTGGTCAGTGAGAAACGTTGTTATTTTTTAAGTTATATGGGAAATGAAAGCGATAAAGTTGTTCATAACGAGTTGAACCAAGTAAACTGACGGGCGCTCGAAATTCAGTTATCTTTACTGACTGTGAGGTTTTGTAATGGTAGGTTAGTGAATAACATAGTCTCCCTTTAGTCAATGGATTTTTTTCGTCCAGTATCTTCAACTAGTCCAGGAGTGCCTCGTGTCTTGCGGCCACGTGATTTCTTGTGCCCAGTGACTCGTTTCGGAGCAAGAATTTCGTAAAAGTGTATTTTTTGTTGACATTGATACATATGGGGGTAAAACATTAAAAAATACACAATATAGTGTGTTAAACATATTCCAGTATTTTCCACATAAGTTACGCACTATTAACGCAATTAAGGAAGCTTTCGCAGTAACCAGCGGTTCCACACGAACCATTTCTGTTCTTAGGAAGAAACAACAGCAACGTGGTACCTTTGACTAACCTGCAAAGTTGAAACCGAAAATTAAAGGCAAACAAAATTCCCCTAAATAAATATAAGTCCATGAACGATCATTTCTGCTCCTTGTGCTACAGTTATTATTATTATTATCGTCATCTACGTTAATAATAAATTTACTTTAAACAGATTAATTTATGTAAATGTAATTCTAAAGAACAATTAAGGTATTGATTCGGTTCATTTAAATATTAAAATACAAAACATAGGCTACAAATTTATAGACCATATAATACGCAATTTCTGGGCGTTTACAAAGATCAAGTTAAACTGAATTGAATATATAAATATGATAACCAGAAAATTGGTATCAGGATATTCAATTCTTAGACATTTAAAAACGATTTTAAATAAAGAGGACATGAAAGTCATCTATAATTCTTTGTTTGAGACTTTCTTAATAAACAACGTCGTATTATGGGGGAAATATTCTCCGGAAAGAATAGTTTATTTCTTCAAAGAATGTTGTGAGAATTTTATGTAACGTTAATTGTTGTTATACTGTGTATATACCCTGTAGTCAACTGTGGTCAGCAGGTTGAAATAAATAAATCAAAAACCAAAATTAGAGCAAATACAAAAAAAAAATCTGTCATCCAGTTTGTTTGCCAGGTTTTTACTGTCTTCAATTTTCTTAAAGACAAAAAGTTACTTGGTTTCTGTTAATTAGTTTGTTGACGAAAATTCCGTTTACTATGTAATCAGCTTCAACTTAATGTTTTTGTCTTGAAAGAATAATATAATCATAGTAAAATGAATTTAAACAATTCTGACAGATATATTTATGGCAAGCTTGAAAAATAAGTGCACACAAAATTAGTGGAAATGAGATACCGTACCGGAAGTTTACAACACGAACAAACGTTTTGTAATATTTTGTTTCAAAAAACTCCCACTTTCAATGTCATTTATAAAAATGTATGATTAAAAAGAAAAGATTTTACAACTTCTACACGACATCTAGTTTCCCATCATCGATTGCATAACCATCATCACCTCCAGGGGCGTCATTTCAGGTTTTCTCTAGGG